>LPNX011065119.1:70407-105699 GCA_001517045.1 Pseudotsuga menziesii
AAGAAATATTTATATTTAGAACTTAATAAATTATAATAAGATTTCAAACATTTGCCTTTGTTGTAAAAATAAAGGATATTATCATTCCTCAACAAATACCATTTAATATCTAACAATCAAAGGGAACTTTGAATTGAAGAATAGTAGCCAGTTAGTTGTTATAGTTGCTTGCTAGAATGAAATCCATTATGGCGTTCTTACTTGTAGTACTAGTGGGAGATCCTTAACTCACTTATGTGATTGAGTGACTTAAGGGGTCACATGGAAAGTCAATAGTTGACTTTGAACTTTACCCCTCCAATCACTTGATCGTATAATTGAGTTAAGTTCATGGGCACTAGTGTTGTCCTTGCAGGTGAGGCACATTGAAATTCTTGGCTTGATTGTTGATCATATTATTCATTTATTCACCCTGGTTACAATTCACCACTCATTGTATCTAAAAAAATAAGACCACTACCTTCAATCTTCTTATCTCATTGCATTGTGATCTAAGTGTAACTGAGTAAGAGCTAGGAAGTTCCTTTATATGGTTTTCTATCGCTACTACATTTGGGATCAAAATTCAACTTTTCAACCAACACTTGATGAAAAATTCAACTTTTAATGTCGAATTGAAGTCGAATGATGGGGAAACCGAAACAAAATGTACAACATGTCCTAACAGACGTCACTTAAGCAACGTTAAGGATGCCATCTAACATATTTTAAGTGATGTATGGAATTTGTTTTAGGTAATTTATCCCTTCTATAACAATGAAAAGTCGATTAGACAAAAGAGAAAAAAATGAGTAAAATTGGGAGATGGTGAAATCTAGTTATAGTTCATTTTTCCTTGAAACCATAATTTGTTTTTGAATTAAGATGATTAATATTTGGCATTTCTTCATCATGTACCCTGATTGGTTTTTTTCTTGCAAGTATGTTTTTATTCTTTGAACTATTTCCTATTGCTTTGGCATGATTAGGGCCATTTATTAATGATGTTTCTGCAACATACATTGACGCATTTATCACATATATCTTTCAGGGAACTATCCCATGAACAAACATTTGGCATAAACTTGAATTTGGTTAATACATTTTTTAATTTTTTATTGTGAAATTCTTTGAATTTATGCTTAGTATACTAATGAATGGTTTTTGTATTTTGTCGATATAAAAAAACAATACCAAGTAACCCCAACTGGGGCACTAGTGTATATAACCAAAATGTTTATATATGCTCGATTATTGATTCTTTATATGTTTCCATTGTGGATCTTGCTCTTAATAAAATCAATTCTTTTGCACAGACTAACAATTTGTTGGAGGTTTTGCGGTCATATGAAAACATATCAAAGTATGATATGGTTGTCATTGATAGAAACATATTTCCAAGCATATGATCAAGATGAGAAGAGGACTCAGAAGCATACATGGGTTGTGTAGAGATCTAATGGACAAGAGTAAACCCACAAAAGAGATCAATGGAAAAGAGTAATTTCGTTGGTTGAAAGAGCAAGGAGGATAAAAAGGCATTGAGTTACGAAATTGAAAACCAATTTCCAATAAAGAGATCATGGTCAATGAACGAGGTTGATCGTGGAAGTAGATCAACGAATGACAACGATTTCGCTGGGAGAACTAGCACGGATTAATAAATTTCTGATGTGCACAAAATTTTTATGAAGTCCACCTTATGGTACTTGAAGTCCACCGTCGATCTAGATCTGACGTTCCTCAACGATTTCGCAGTGTCAACTAGTCGGTGAGTTAACGATCTGATTGGGAGTGAAATTTTAATGTAATATGCTCTATAACATTTGGATTCCACCGTAAATATGTGTGGACATAGATCCAATGGTTATCAATCATTTCGCTTGTTGAAATAGGAGGTGGATTAACATAGAGGATGGACGCAAAATTATTGTGAGGATCAAAGAAAATTTGTTGAAGAGATCCGACACTCAGCAGTGAACTCGCACAAGAAATCGACGACGCGGAATGAGTTTTGCAAGCGAAAGATGGAAAGTGAAAACGTATGGAAGTTGTTTAACAAGATGTTGAAACCTCGGGATCTGCATCCTGCACCGAATATAAGCTTGATAGTCAGGAAAGGGTGCACAAGAAATCGATGGCGCGAAAGGAGTTTTGCAAGCGGAAGACGGAAATCGAAAACATATGGAAATTGTTTAACAAAATGTTGAAACCCGGGATCTGCATCCATGTTGTAATCTCACAGATCACAGAGGGTTACCAATAATACACATTGAATCATACAGACATAATAGACAAGAGATAAGAACATAGATGTAGAATAACATATTTATATTATATCATGAGGGTCCATACAAGTACAGAACTGAACCCAGTTCCCATCTGGCTTAATAGCCTCATATATATGATTTACAAACAGTTACATATAACTACATGTCGGTTCGGTCAACTGACATGACCTTATGCGGCCGACCTAATCTCGACTTAGTCGACTCACCGACTAGCTCCTCCAACATCTTCGTCAGGAACAAAATCTTTCTTTGTCCCGAAGAAACAGGGGAGGTACTCAAAAAAATTTACTGTCTGAGATAGTTACTTTATTGCTTGTTTTCATGGTCTATGCAGTCGGATGGTTGGTCGTTTTTGTATGCATACTTCAACGATTGCTTCTGCTGTAACAGCCAGCTGATGTTGAAATTCTGTCCAGCTTTGTAATACTTTCTAGATGTCGTCTGTCAATGTTTTGATGCTTGATAAGGTCGGCATCTTCTCCTGGATGGCCAGGTTTGCTATACTTTCCATGTCGGGTCCCAAGAATTGATCTTTTTCTTCTGTTGCTTCTAGTAATATTTTCATCTGTGGGCAGATGGTATCTAGTTTCTCTAGTCTTGGGAGTGCTTGTTGTACCCACTGGTGTGCTTTCCTTTCTAGTCTCTATAGTTTGGTTGTCTCCAGTATGATTTGATCTTGTATTGTATTTCTCAATGCTTCTTCAATGATTTTTCTCTTTTCCAACGCTTGAATTTTCTCACGAGTCTGTCGAGTCTGCTGAAATACTTGTCCGTAATAAGTAGGCCAGTCATGAAGTGCTTCCTCTGTGATGACAGATTCTTCCAAGTGGTCTTGCAACACTTTGTAAGCTTCTGATAATGTTGTGTATTGTTGCATTAATAATCTGGATGTCTCTTCCTTTTTATCTTCTTTTGTATTTTGTATGTGTACTTGTAGGGTTGCCACCACACTCTCAAATAGTTGATATGCTTTTTCTAGTGGCTTGTCAGTTCTGGCTTCCATCGGCCCTAGTATTATAGTTTGAGCTAAGTTTCTGCATTTTAACAGGAATTCAACTTGTTCATTCTTAATGTCATCGACCTGCTATCATCTGATTTGGCTTCTTGTTTTTGTCTCAGTGGCCATAGTTTCTAAGAGTTGTCCCAACTCTTCGTCTCTTTGTTTTGGTGTGTCAACTGTAGTAGTCAATCCAAGTTGGCTAATGTGGACCATTCTTGACTGTGATTCTTTATGGTGTTCCTTCTTCTTTCTATCTCTTTTCCTCTTGTGTTTTATATGTTCTGTCTGTTGTTGTGCATGTGCGTCTATAAGTGGTGGATTCTTCTGTGGTTGATTTTCTTGTGGTTGGTTTTTTGGTTGTTGATCTGCAACGGTCAGTGGAGCTTTTGGTTGACTTTATTGGGTGATCTTTGTAGCTAGATGTGTATCTGGAGGATTTGGTACAGCTGGTTCTGGGTTTGTTAGAGGTTCTGTATTGGGAAGTGGTGGTGGAGATGGTGAATGGTTGGGTGTAATTGGTGTAGTGGGGATATTTTCAGACAATAATGGATTGTCGACTTCTGGTGGTGAGTCATCAAGTTCATCGAAGAACAAGTTGTTGATTACCCTATTGATTGCTGCCATGTCAACCTAGTTATCTTCTTCTGTACCTCCAAATGGTTCATTGGCTAGTGGTGGCTGGGGGTTATCTGGGGGTATAATTGATGTGGTGCGAGTTGCAGCAATTTCTGATGAGATGTCAATATTTCTTACAAAAATCGACTTAAGGGTTGCTATAGTTCTTGGTTTTTGTGGTATCTGGCCAAGTTGTTGTGCTAGGAGTTGGCGTTTTGTGCTAGATTCGACTAGGGCGCGCTTGGTAGAAATTTTCTGGGATGAGGTAAACAGTTTTGGAAGTATTTCAATGAAAGCTTGGAAGTCGACATCCTAGTCGAACTTATCTTTTAGGGTTTTTGGCATATCATTTTTGCAAATGTCGACTAGGATTATGGTGGGTATCTGTGTGGTGTCTTCCTGTGTAATCTAGGTTGGAGATGGGGGAAGGGGGTGTAGACACTAGGTCAACAATGTTTTCATCAACTGAAGGGGTTGTAGTTTTTACCTTTTTCGGCCTCCCAGAACGTCTGAACTACGTCTCGACAAGAAAATTTTTCGCTACAGCGTCTTCTATGATGTCAACAGCCATAGCTACTAGTTCGTCTTCATCTTCATATTCTGAGAGGATAATCTTGCACTTCCCCTTCCCTTTTTCCTGAGTTGCCTTTTTTCTTGCGGCTGCTATTTCCCTTGCTAGTTTTCTGATGTTGTCTTTGGTTATAGCGTATTCTGGATTGTCAAATTCAATATCTTCCTGTAGTCCTTCTCCTCCCTCCTGTTGGTGAACTAGACTGATACTTTTCTTAGTTGGTTTGGTTACCTACTGCTCTGTTGGTGTACTTCCCCTTTGGGTCGTTGATGGTATGATTGTTAATTGTAGTTTGTTGGTGTCCTCCGTTAGTGTCTCTTTCAACACAAAGGAACTAATATGTAGTCAGAGTTCATAGTCCTCTTCCTTCTCCTATTCAGTCAGTGGTTCTTCAATTGTTAGGTTTACTTATTTAGTCTTTGCTAGTATTGATAATTTTGTATTTGATTGTCAAGCTAGATCTTAGAAAATCTCTTCGATTGTTGGGTAATAGTTGAGAGGTTTTGCTTTTGCCTTTGCTCCCTACATATACTAGACTGTTGTGGTCTAGCTCGAGTTGAATATGATATTTTTTTTGGCAGACTTCTTCGGATGTTTTGAGGCACCCTCCATCTGGTCATTTGTATTTTCAGGTTTTGGAACCAGTTTTCCAACATTACTTTTCCGTTTGCTAATTCTTTCAATGTTCTAGTCTGTGCAAATGGATTGAACCTCCACATGTGGAATTTTGTTTGTTCTTGGAATTGCTTGTCCCCGACTGGGCACAAGTGGTACATCAATATCCAGAGTATCAGAGATAGGAACCTTATAATTCCGACTGACTCCCAACACTTCTCACATATAGATTTGAGCATGTCGGTGGCATACTGAGCCCATCTATACACTTTTCCTGTTTCTGCTATTGTGTCTACTACTTCTAACATATCTAGCTTCAGGTCACTCCCTCGTCCTGAAGGGGTGAGCCCTATTGCTATGATTTTGGCCACGATTTGTGGTGTTCGGGCTTGTATCTGAGTGATTATTAGCCCTTTTGAGTTTTTTCCTGATGGTGTCCCTGTTAATCATTCTACCAATCCTTCTTTTATGGCGACAAGGACTGGGTCACCTTGGTTTCAGAGACCATTCAGCTTGTATATGAATTCACCAGATATTTCTACTGGCTTGTCGAAGTAAAATTTTTCGTTATGGTATCGGCTGATAATGAATTTTACCGCGGTTTCTTTCATTCCTCCAAAACTCACCATGAACAGTGTGTTCATGTAGTTCATAATGGAGCTCTGGTTTATCTTCTCTACTGCTTGTGTTTGTTTCTTGTTGACATAAGCCCATTCCTTGATTTGTTTTCGCCCACGAGGCTTCTTGTACCTTGGTGTTCTAAATGTTTCTTAGTCGTCTCATGAGTGGGGTTTCTGCTGATTGAATTTCCTTTGTTTTTACAATTGCGGCTTTGGTTTATTTCGATGCCATTTCGTTGTTCTCTTGGTTGAATTTTCTTACAGTTTCTCGTCTCTCAAATTTTTGACTGCTGAATTGTTCTATCTCTTCAAAATACAGTAAATGATTTTTTTTCTGGTCCGATATTTATAGGTGGAGCAGGTGACGTTTCTGTTGATGGATGTATTAATGGTGGAAGTGATGGTTGAACACGGTCTCTAGATTTTTCGTTTATTGCGATTTTCTTTTGGCACTCCTTCTGTCCGTAGTCATGAAGGCGTGATTTGACCTTCGGGGTCATCGGTCGATGTCGATCATGTGAATGGTCGATGGTGGTATGTCAATGGGTTTGATGTCAGTTGTCAATGCGCTGGTTATTATATCTTTCGAAATTTCTTGTCATCCTAGGTTATAGGTGTTGGTTTTGTTTTATTGTTTTTAGGCTTTTTAGAATTTTATAGTTTTTGTCTGACATTTATGGTCCTTATATGTATGTCTATTTTTTTCTTTTTTTTTGAACTTGTTTTAATTTTTGTACTGTTTTAGTAGGGCACCATTAACAAGTTTCTGAAATATTATGCCTTGTAACGTCCTTAGTTGGATTGATCCATTGGCATGAATCTCTTCGACAATGTAAGGTCCCATCCATTTTGTATGTAACTTTTTGGGTTTTCATTTTACTCGACTATTGTATAGTAAGGCGAGGTCCCCTACCAACAGGTTTTTTTTTTTGATATTGTGATCATGCCAAGCCTTCTGTTGTTGTTTTTGGATTTCTTGATGTTGCAAAGCGAGCAGTCGATGTTCTTCTAGCTTGCTTAATTGCATCAGTCGGTCCTTCCTGCCTTTTTCGGCATCGACATGTAAAATATCTGCTATGATAGGTGTTTGCTGTCGAAAATGTAGTTGAACAACTCCTTCTTGGCCATAGGCTAGTTGGAATGGTGTTTGGTCGGTTGAGCGCTTGTATGTTGTTCTGTAAGCCCATAGTACTGTAGATATCTTTTCATCCCAATCATCTTTGTCAATGTTGTATATTTTTGTTAGGCCCCTTGTTAATGTTTTGTTGAAAGCCTCTATTGCTCCATTCGACTGAGGGTGATAAGTTGTACTACGTTGGTGGTCAATCTTGAACTGGCTTGTTAGTACTTTGATGGTTTTGTTAATAGTGTGAACCTTGGTCACTGATTAGGGTTATTGGGCACCCAAATCTAGTAATTATATTTTTGTAGATAAATTTAGTAGCTATCTCACTGGAACATGTGTCGACAGGTTCTGCTTCTGCCCACTTGGTTACATATTCTACTGCGGTTATTATGTATCTTGCACCTGTTCTTTTTGCTGGTATCGGGAATGGTCCTATGAAGTCGATGGCCCAAATTTCAAATGTCAAACTTGGGTTTACTGATATCAAGGGCATTTATGTACTAGGAAGAGGTCGACCCAGTTGTTGACATTTGTCACATTGGCTAACAAACTTTTTACAATATTTGTATAGTGTCGGCCACCATAGCCCTGACTGTTGGATTTTCTTGGCATTTGTGTCTGCTTGAAAATGTCCTCCCTCTGGTCCATAGTGTGCTTCGTACATGATATTATCTCTTTCGTGTTCTAATACACATCTTTTGAGGATGTCGTCCAGGCCATTTTATATAAAAATCCATTTATGAGGCTATATGGTGCAGCTTTCATAGCTAATATTTGTTTATTTTTCGTGCTCATGCCCTTTGGTGCTTGACCACTTTCTAAGAATTGAGCTATTTCCTCTAATTCTGTTGGGACTGCTTCTATTCGAAATAAGTGTGCATCTGGTAGGTCGTTTTCGACTCCTATCGGCTCCTCTCCTGTGTCGATTCGCGACAAGTGGTCAGATCCGACATTTAATTTTCCTGGTCTAACAATGACTTTAAATTCAAATTCTTGGAATAGTAGTAGCCATCGAAAAATTCTACCATGGTGTAAGGGTTTGTTTACAAGGTATTTTAATGCTTGGTGGTCGGTATAAAAGGTGAAAGGGTTGGATAGTAGGTAATGTTGATGCTTTTGTAGTGCAAAACCCATTCCTAATGCTTCTCTCTCTATAGTCGAATAGTTTCTTTTTGCCTTATTTAGTTTTCTGTTGTTGTAAACTATGGGGTCATCCATTCCGTCGTCCCCTGGTTGTGTTAAGATCGCTCCTATTGGTAGGCCTGATGCATCGATGTATACATGAAATTTGATCGACCAATTCAAGAACCTTAGGATGGGTGCCTCGACTAGATTCCTTTTTAGTGTTTCAAATGCTATGTTAGATTCATCCGTCTAGTCGAAATCCTGATCTTCTCTTAATAGTTCTTTTAATGGGTAGGTCATATCTGAAAAGTATCTCAAAAATTTTCTGTAATATCCTGTATGAATAAGTAGTACCCTGACTTGTTTTGGGTTCACTGGTGGCTTTAAGTCGAGGATGATTTTTACTTTTGCAAAGTTGACCTTGATGCCTTCTTTGCATACAATGTGTCCTAATAGTATCCCTATAGGAGTTAGGAATATGCATTTCCTTATGTTCAGAGATAGTTGGATTTGTTGGCATGCTTCCAACATGAGCCTTAGCCATTTGTAGTGATCTTTCAGCATAGAGTATATTGTCAAATCATCGAAATATACTACCATTGTTTTGTAGATATATTCTTGAAATTTTTTTACCACAATTCTCGAAAATACTGCAGGTGCATTTTTTAGACCAAAAGGCATAACTCTGTAGGAAAATGAGCCGAATTCACATACAAATGTTGTCTTTTTCTGGTCTTCTTTGGCTATTGGTACTTGGTTGTAACCTAAGAATCCGTCTGTAAACTAGTAGCATTCATGTCTTGCGACTTCATTTAAGATTTTATCTGCATAGGGTGTTGGGAATGGGTCTGTTAAGGTGACTTTGTTTAATTCTCTAAAGTCAACACAGATCCTTAGCTTTGTCAGGTCGTGTTTCTTTGGTTGTACAACCATTGGACTTGCCCATTCTGATTGGTCAATAGGGTAGATAATTCCTGCTGCAAGCATATTATCAATATCTTTCTTGACTATCTCTTTGTATTTATGAGCTAATTTATATGGCCTCTTCTTTACAGGTCGGGCATCAGGTTTAATGTCGATCTTCATTTCATCCATTTCATGGACTAGACCTTTCATATCTTTGTAGTCTCTAGCGAATACATCCTATAATTCTTTTAGTAAGTTTACTATTTCAGTTGTTTGTTCTTCACTCCAATAATCGCCAATTTTTGCCATTTTTGGTCGATCATCGTTTGATATGTCAAATTCTTTAGTTTTCACTTTGGAATCTAAACATTCTGGTGCTTTGGTTTCATTGATCAGTCGGATCCCTTCTTTAAACTGTGAAAATGCTGTAGGAAATTCTGTTGTAGTCATTCGGTCGGTATCTTCTTTGTCAGCTGTCTCGACTTTAAGTACTGTGTGAATTGGTTTTGTTGTTTCTGAATGGTATGATTTCCATCGAAATATTTTCCCTTTCGGATTTTCATTTTCCATTTGTAGTCTTGTTGACTGTGGTATTGTCTTGTTTTGTATGTTATTACATGTTATTGTCATTCAATCATAATTTTGTGTTAGGCCCGTTGTTCCTAGTCAGTTCTATAAACATTTTGATTTGTTTTGCAGTTTCGACTAACTTTTCATTTTGTGGTATAAAGTTGAAGTCTTTGATGAAGTTCTCTCTAATTTCATGCCATTGAAATGTTTCACCCTATGCTTCTTCTATTTTGTAGCATTTTTTTGGTAAGTCGAATAGCGTCAATGGAAATAGGTGTGACCATGTACGTTCGTCTTCATACCCAAGTCTTTTCCACTCTTTTTTGCATGTTTTTATGTGTTATTTTGGGTCCTACCCCTCGATGAACATAGCTATTTGGGCTTTTTTGGTTAGCCTTTTTCCTCCAAATATTTCTAAAAATTAAGTCGAAGCTGTTGTCCATGTCTGCAATCTTGATTGATGGGTATCCCACCATCTAGCAGCTTGTCCTGTGAAGGTTTCTACTAGGATTTGTAGTCCGCCATGTTCACCAATTTTTTTAGATACTTGTTCTATATGCATAATTGGTGATTCTTTCTTTGTATCTTGGGAATTGTTTGATACTTACATTTGTTGGTTTTAAGGTAGGGTATTCGCTGCTCTTCTTTTCGAATATTTTTGGGATAATGGAAACTAATAAATATTGTTGGCTTGGTTTCTTCTGTACTGTTTGAATGGTCCAGCAACCTCTTACTTGTGTCTCATATTTTTTGACTTCCCAATCATATAATTCTGTGTTTGAGTTGTATCCTACTGAATCTTTATTGCCTAAGTGAAGTTCGCCATAGACATTGGGTTCTGTGTAGTCTTCATTATTTTGTATTTGATATAATTGTTGGATGTCGACTTCTTCATCAATAGGTTATATCCAAGGTTCTCCTTGGGATGGATGGATAGGTACTATAACTTTCTATCCATTCCTCTTTAGTTTTATCATTTCTTTATCTAAAGATATTGATGCTTTCATTTTTCTTCCCCAAGGTCAACCTACTAAAGCTAGGAAGCAACTGGATCCTTCCTTAGGGTCAATAATTTCAAAGTTGACTTTGGTCGATATTCCTTTTATTGTTGTATCAACATTTCTCCAAACTCCGATAGGTTCGATCAGACCTTGGTAGGCTAAATTGAGGTATATTCCTGACTCATATAGTCTAGGTCTACCCAATTGTTCCCAAGTGTTGCGAGTCATAATGTTCACTTGCGAGCTGAAGTCAAGTACAACTTGTTGAACATGGTATCCTTCGATTTCTAGGTCGACAAGTGGGTCGACATCACTTTTGTCCTTTTGGTTTAAACTACATATGTTTTTTGTTTGTTTTTTTGTATTATTATTATGCTTCATATTATACAATAATTCAATGAATTGAGATACCACTTTATCGTCTTGTACTAAACGTATTAATTATTTAACTTTGCTTTGTCAACTATTATCAGCTTCTTTATGTCTAGCAAATTCTTTAAATATATTCGTTGCGTTATTATACAATTGTTTTTTTTTAGCTAGGTTAGGATGATTGTTCTTTTCTTTTATTTTTCTTATGCCTGGATTATCACTGCCAATTTTTGTCCCTTATCGGGTTACTATATGCAGATTCTTCATATTGATTACATCATGTTTTTGAATGCACGAGAAGACATTAACGTTTTTCTTTTAATTGATTTTACCAAGCATAGTAGGGAAATCCTCTAATGAGTGATCGCCAACTCCACAGCTAGTACAAAATTTTAAAACAGTTTTGTCCTTGTATGGGCAGTCTGCATATCGATGACCTTCTTTATAGCATGTGAAACACTGGATGGGTCAACATGGTCAGTTGTCGCGATTCCCAGAGAATCGATCTCGACCTCTATATCCTCCATGATGGTTATCGAACCGGTGCTCATATCGACAGCCTTCGTATCTTTGATTATTCGGTTCATTTTGATCATCGACTCACTGGTTGTTATCATTGTTCTGTGCAACTGCGTTTGTCTAGTAGACTGCTTGGTAGTTTTGTCGGTTCTTTAATTTTAAGTGGCAGTCGGTCATGGCGTGACTTTTTACTTCACAGATTGCACACCAAGATTCTTTAATGTTTTTCATGTTATACAAGCAATCTTCCATTGTGTGTTCTCCATGTTCTTGGAAGATGTTGCATAAGCACTTTGTATGAAAAAATCGAATGTCCTATCGACTTATGTCTTGTCGACAATTATCTTTAGCGTGTTCAGCCGTTGAGCATTTTGTGCACCAGACATCTTGATTCTTGAGGTTCAGCTCCTTCAATGATTTCTGCATGATTTATATTTGTTCTTCCAGTCTAGTATCCATGGGATATGCTGGGAAATATTCATCTATCTCCAATTGCAAAGCTTTGGTAAGCACATCTTCATACATTTTAAACATCTCCAAGCTTATGTGTCGTCGAATTTTCTGTGATAGACCTATAAGGAACCACTGAATTAATAGTTGTTCATCAAGTACATAATCTAGTTGGCTGAGGAGGTCTTTCCATAATTTGTCATACTCTTGGACAGACTCTGTCAGCTTTTGAGATGTTGTTTTCAACTTTTTGGCTGCCAGATGTTTTGCATCTGGAGTTTTAAAGAAAGACAAGAATTGCGCTTTAATTTCTGCTTTAGATGCTTGGGAAGTTCTCTCAGTATAGGTCATGTACCATGTTAGTGCTCTTTTCCTCAAGGCACCAGCAAACTGTGCCATCTGTCGATCTTCAGTTGTAACCTGATTTGCCTCCCATGCTGACTCACAGACGAACCAATGTCATCTAGGATCTTCGTCACCCTCGTATAGAAGGATATGTGCTGATCCGTGACCCATGCCAGAATCGTTGTTGCTATCTCCTCTAGAAGGTGGCGATGGTGGGGGTAGTGGGATGTTTTGCTTGTCTTGTTGTGTAGAGCTATTGTTGACAGAACTTTTGTTCCCGTCAGTCGTTTTGTTTGTCATTTCTTATCCGACAAGCAGTCGGTTCAGTTCCACTTCTCCTGTCGATGTCCAACTGCACCAATTTGTCTGCAGGTCCAACTGTTTTGTATTTTCCAAATCTGTATTTGGAAGGGGGGGTGATCCTTCATGTGTCAGGTAAAGTAAGTGGATACTTTGGTTGGAAGGGTATGCCTAAAGCGTGATCCAGTTTCCTTCCTCCAGTCAACAGATCACTAGATGATTATCATCATTTACCTCATTGCCTAGTCGGCTCCATATACCAAACTCACCAGCTCTTAGTCTTAGGTCTTCTTCGACAATGGCTTGTATCGTGGTACTCATATTCATTGGATACAGAGGTATTATCTCCTGGGGAACTTCTATTTGGAGAGCTTCACGCTGCTCTATACACAAGTCTTCTTCCATGGGTGATGCTTCTTCATCCACGCCTTCTTCCTATCAATCATGACCTGACTCTGGTGGATTTATTTTCTGGTCTATCACCCTAGTATTCATTCCTCTTTGCAGTGCTATAGCCCTTTCTCTTCTTTCTTCCCTTTTTTTCAGCCTCTTCTCTCTCTCTATTTTCTGTAAATCCTCCGTACCTTTGTGTGTCACTGTTCGTTTGATTTCCTTTTTAGGTTGACTTTTCATTGCTGGTGATGGTATCTCCTTTTAGTCAATTAGAATCCTCTTCACTTTACCCCGACATATGACCATCTACCCCCTCGTAGCCTACCCGGCGCTTTAGAAAGATTGATTAGTTTTGTTTACTTTCTTAGGAAATATTCCCACTCCCTTTCAGCAATAAATTTTTCCCACTTTTTCTGTTGCTCCGCCCAGTTAGAATTTGGTAGCGGTTCATGTAGTGACATACGAGGTTTTACAATATGACCCACTTGTTTTTCTATCAGGAATTTGAATAGTAGGGTCGGTAGGGAGCACCGGAACTACTTGGTAAGGTCTGTATAGAATTTTTTCTGAATGGTTTCTACCAAAGTTCTTTCTTCTATGGCTTTCTCCTCGCAGAATTCGTCTGTGATATTTTCAAACCACTCCAACATGTTTATGCGTCCCCCTCGAATCAGTTTCTTTAGAAGCTCTTGGTCCTTAGTTGCTTTCGGCTTTTTCATCCAGAAGTTTTTTCAAAAGTTGGGGTACCGATTCTATGAACTTCTCATGAGTTTCAGTGAATAATTTCTCGTTCACTTGAGCAGTGGTTAATCTGTTTCTCCTCCCATAATTTTGCAAATAATTTGTTATCTTACGCTCCCACCAGTTCTTAATCTCCTATTCTGATATCATCTGCTTATAGTCATCTCAGATATGTACTACCGGCAATGAAACCAATGTTGTAATCTCACAGATCACAGAGAGTTACTAATAATACACATTGAATTATACAAACATAACAGACAAGAGATAAGAACATAGATGTAGAATAACAGATTTATATTATATCATGAGGGTCCATACAAGCACAGAACTGAACCTAGTTCCCATCTGGCTCAATAGCATAATTTATATGATTTACAAACAATTACATATAACTACCTATCGGTTTGGTCAACCGACACTACCTTATGCAGCCAACCTAATCTTTAATTAGTCGACTATTTGAATTAGTCGGCTCACCAACTAGCTCCTCCAAAAATCCCGCACTGGACCTAAGATCGACGGTAAGGAAAGGGTGTACAAGAAATTGACAGCACAGAAGGAGTTTTGTAAGAAGAAGACAGAAAGTGGAAGACAAAAGGCGAAAAAGTATGGAAGTTGTTTAACACAATGTTGAAAACCTGGGATTCGCATCCCGCACTGGATCTATGATCAACGATCGGGAAATGTTGTATAAGAAATCAATGGCACATATTGAATTTGTAGAAAAGGATGTGTGGAAGAAAGTGTTTGATTTCAGATCAATAGTCAGTAGAGAGGCCGCACAAAACCGACGATCCAGAAGAAGTCATGTGGAAAAGGATGTGTGGAAGGCGGAAATTAGAAATCGGAGAATGATATCTGGAAAATCACATATCCAATATCTAATTTTATTCTTAGATCAATGATCATGGAGAGCTTGAAGAAGATCAATGGTGTGGATTTATTGGTGCGAAACCAGAATTACGGAACCAGCAATGCGAAAACTCTGATTTTTTGAAGAAAGAAAATTACGAAAGAGCCGAGTTGCAGAAAATGACAATTACAAAAGAATCCAAATGACGAAGATATGTTGCAGAAACTCATGACTACTCGGTGATTGGAATTCTTGTCTATCATAAGGTTTTGAACGGTTTGATCAATTATGGAAATGGATCATGAGGCATGCGAACAGGTAAATTGTTTAAGGACATATATGTATAAAAGGATGTGCATGACGAATGGATGGTTTCTCTCTCTACAGACAGAGAATTGGTGCATGGATCGTAGTAAAAGTGGAGATTACAAAATGACAGATGACTATGAGCTCTTCCAAGAATATCCAGAATAGAGACAATGAGGGGAACCAAGATGCATAAGTAAATCCAGAAACCAAACAGAACAGAGTTGGTATGCATTGTTATATCTATTTTTCTCTATATTGTACTGAACATGTTTTAAGTATGAGAAACAAGGGTGGTAGGTTGGTGCTAGGAAAAACATGATGTCTTTTCTATACAAGTTGAAGCCTGTATAAGTGGAAATTGGTGCTTACCCTGAGTTGTAGCTGGAGAATGTTATTTTAGGGGGTGCTAGAAAATCATGAGGGTTAGTGCTCTCTACAAGAAGGATTTTGCAAAATAGAGGTTGCAGTCTCTTTTGAGTAGGTGCTTAAATAAAAATAAATATTTTTCTATATCTATCATGTGTGTGTGAATGATAATCTTCATATCTTATGTTATATTTGTTGCATTATTAAACTATAAATTTGTAATCAGTAATAAGGGTTTTAATATTCAAAAATTGTTTAAGCTTTTGAAATAATTGATTCACCCCCTATGAGTAATTTCAACAATTGGTATTAGAGCGGGTTCCTTTTGTATAAAGGTATATCAGTAAGCTTAAACATGACAAGTTATGAAGGGGCTTCATCCAATAAGGTTCCTCTGTTTGATGGAACAAAATTTTCCTTTTGGAAGGTTAGAATGAGAACCTATATAATGTCCTCGGGAGCTGATGTTTGGGATGTAGTAGAGACTTGATATGTAAAGCCAATTGTGCTAGCCTCCAGAGATGACAAGCTGGAATTTATTTTTAATACGAAGGCAATGAATTCTATTATGAGTGGTCTTGCAGAGCTTGAGTTTGTTAAAGCAGTGCATCTTGATTCTGTGAAAGAGATGTGGGATAAGCTTGTAAACATTTAGAAGGAAATGAAAAAGTAAAGGATGCCAAACTACAGACATATAGACTAAAATTTGAAAAGCTAAAGATGAATGCGGATAAGACAGTCAGTAAATATTTCCTAAGAATAGAAGAGATTATGAATTCCATGAAGGTTCTTGGTAAAAATTTTGATGAAGCATTCTTAGTTCATAAAATTTTAAGATCTCTGCCTGGGATATTTAATCCCAAAGTCTCAGCAATAGAAGATCTGAGTGGTCTAAAAACTCTGCCTATTGACCAACTCCTAGGTATTCTGATAGCCTATGAAATGAGGATTGGCAAAGACAAATCCACCACTAGAGAAGCTTCCTTTAAAGCAGATAAAAACATTTATTCTGAAATGGATTTGGTTGAGGCAAAATTTGTAAGGAGGCTGAAGAAAGGTTCAGGTAAGTACAAAGGCAAGATGCCCTTTAAATGTTTTAAATCTGGAAAAATAGGTCATTTTGCATCTAAATGACCCGAAAAGCACAAGAGGCAGACTTCTGATGATGATGAAAAGTATGCATTCAATAAATACAATAAAGAGGCTAAACACAAAAAGAAAAGCTTGTGTGTAAATGATGTTGATTCTTCAAAGGAGATAGACATCGATTCATCTAATGAAGATGAATTGAATAACTTTATGCTTATGGCCATAGATGATGAATATACAGGGAGTGACCTGAATGATGAGGAAGACATGGTTGATATGGAAGGTGAACTAATCAGTGCTCTGGAGGAGATTGACAGACTCATACCAAATAAAAGGAAACAAAAACAATTATTGTTGCAGGATAAAAAAGAATGGCAAAGAACCAAGTGAAGATAATGCCTTGTTAAAATTGGAACAAGAAGAGGCAAAGAAAATAGAAGATATTCTTAAACAACAATTAATAGAAGGGAAAAAGAGATGTGAAGCTTTGGAAGAAGTAGGGACAGCTAGGAAGAAATTGAAGAAATTTCAAGCTTTGTACCACCCGAACCTATCAAGTATCAAAGCCTCAGAAGAATTGAACACCATTCTCAACAAGCAAAGGTCCCCATGGTTAAAAACAGGTCTTGGCTATGAAGAAGGTTCATGCAACAATCAGTCAGAAGGAAAACGTACTATGTAAACAAAGGAAATGAAGCAAGTACCAGAATCAGAAATTCATATCAGAATTATCAACCAAGGATAGCTTAGAAACATAGTCAACAAAAGGGAAGACCTATAAGATTCAGGTACCAATTTTTTTTCGATGGTTAGTGTTATTGTTGCTCTAATTTTGGTCACAAAGCTGCAAACTGTGCATTTAATTTTAGAAATATACAATCAAAGAATAGTCAATTGCTCCAACAAAGAACAAGACAATCAACAAGAAAACAAGAACATCATACAGCTCAGTTCACAACTAAGAGAATAACTCATGATAGAAATAACAATTATTTTGATCTACTGTACAATGAGCCAAAATGTTATGTTTGTCATAACTTTGGACACAAGGATTCAAACTGTCATCTTAAGGATTACAAAACAGACCCAAGAATGAATTACTCTGTTGAAAGTAATAAAGTTTGGTAGAAGAAAGAAAATAATAAATGTGGCCTAGTCCTTTCTATTCAAAAAGAAAAAGCCCCCCCCTAGTATATTGATAGTGGATGTTCCAAACACATGAGTGGTGATGAAGGTAATTTTTTGTCTCTAAGTGAAAATAAATCAAGAAATGTAACTTTTGGAAATGATGCTCCAGGTAAGATCAAAGGAAAAGGAATGGTCAAGTTGAGTAATGGCAAAGGGAAATCCCAAGATGTGTTGTTTGTAGATGGACTAAAACATAATCTTATTAGTGTCAGTCAAGTTTGTGACAAAGGATGTGAATTTGTTTTCACTTCTAAAGATTGCACGATAAAGTATGTACCCTCAGGAGACATGGTTGCAAAAGGTATATGACCTCAAAACAATGTTTATGTCTTGAAAGAGGAAAAATAAGAATGTCATCTAAGCAAGTACGATGAAAGTTGGCTTTGGCATAGGAGGCTTGGACATTTAATCTTTGATCATATAATCAAACATGTGAACAATGGGGCAGTAAGATATCTTCCAAATATATCAAAGCCATATGACTCTATTTGTAAACCTTGTCAAATGGGAAAAATGACTTGCACACAGTTTAAATCCAAGAACTTCACATCAACAGACAAACCACTTTAGTTAGTACATATGGATCTGTGTGGAACATCAAGAAAATAAGGCACGAGAGGAGAAATACACTAAGAGAGAATACACTATTCCAGGGACCCCACGACAGAATGGATTTATTTAGAGACAGAATAGGTCATTGCAACAGATGACAAGATCAATGATGAATGAAAGGAATATTTCTCAAACATATTGGATAGAGGCAATTCACACAACTGTCCATATTATTAATAAAGCTCACTTAACATTGAACAGTGATAAGAGTCCCTATGAACTATGGTTTGGAAGACCTGCTTCTATCAAACACTTTAAAGTGTTTGGAAGTAAATGTTATATCAAAAATAATTATGCACATCTTGGGAAATATGATGACAGGGATGATGAAGGTATCTTCTTAGGAAATGCTTCAAATAGTAAATGGTAGACTTGTTATAATAAGAGGCTGCATAATTGGTTTATTGTATTGACATTAAAATCGATGAAGGAATCCCTCTAAAAGACATTCAAATAAGCAGTGTTGAACCAGATATAGAAGACACAATTGAATTTAAAGAAGAATGGGTCCAAGAATTGGAAAAAGAAGATCCAGAGTCAGATGATGAAAGTGAAAACACTCAGACATATTCACAACACCGGACATAAACAAAATCACCTTCTAGAATTGTTTAGAAGAATCATCCTGAAAGTCATATAATTGGTGACAAGAATAAAGGAGTGCAGACAAGAAGAAAGTTGATCAAACCTTCAGAACAATCTCAGATTGCTTTCCTATCTATGATGGAACCTAAGAATTTTGAAGAGGCTAGTGAGGATGAATATTGGGTTACATCCATGAATGAAGAGCTTGATCAAATTGAGAAAAATAAGACTTGGGAGTTGGTTCCTAGACCTACAGATAAAAATGTAATAGGCTCCAAGTGGGTGTTTAAAAAAAAGATGAATGAACAAGGACAAATTGTAAGGAATAAAGCTCGATTGGTCTGTAAAGGGTATGCACAAGTTGAGGGACAAGATTTTGATGAAACTTTTGCACCAGTAGCAATACTGGAAGCTACCAAAAATTTTCTTTCCTATGCCACTCACAAGAACTTGAAAGTGTATAATATGGATGTTAAGTCAACTTTTCTCAATTGCGATCTAGAAGAAGAAGTCTATATAGAGCAATCTTAAGGTTCCCAGCTAATAGACAATCCTGACAATGTCTACAAACTAAAGAAGGATCTATATGGATTGAAACAAGCACCAAGAGCCTGGTACCATAGGCTGGATAAATATCTACAGGACAAAGGTTTCAATAAAGGTATTGCTGACAATAACTTGTATATCAAATATGAAGGTGATAATCTATTAGTAGTTTTGGTGTATGTGGATGACATTATATTCGGATGCACTAATGATTCTTCTATGCAGTGGTTTGCTAATGTGATGCAATCTGAGTTCGAGATGTCAATGATAGGAGAATTGTCATTCTTTCTTGGTCTTCGCATTATCCAGAGTCCTGAAGGCTTATTTCTCTCCCAAGGGAAGTATTTGAAGGAGATGTTGAAGAAATTTCAAATGGAAGACTCATCACCTGTCAGTACACCTATGTTTATTGGTTGTAAACTTAGCAAGGATGACCCCTCACCTGATGTTGATTAGAGAACATATCGGTCAATGATAGGAAGTCTCTTATACATCAAAACATCTCATCTTGATATAATGCAAGTTGTTGGAATGGTGGGGAGATTTCAATATGCTCCTAAGCAAATTCATTTGGTGGCTGTGAAGAGGATATTTAAATATTTGAAGGGCACAATGACTTATGGTGTTTAGTATCCTAGAAATCAAAATCTTCAATTAACTGCATATTCATATGTTGATTGGGTAAAATGTTTGGATGAAAGAAAGAGCACAAGTGGAGGTGCATTCTTCTTAGGTGATTCTTTAGTTGCATGGCTGAGTAAGAAACAAGGCTCAATATATTTATCCACTACAGAAGTTGAGTACATTATTGCTGCCACCTGCTGTACACAAATTCTCTGGATGATTCAGACACTGGAAGACCTGGAGGTAAAATATGTTGATCCCATTCCTCTTGATTGTGATAATACCAGTGCCATTAGTATGTCCAAAAATCAAGTCCTACATTCCAAGACTAAGCACATACCTATTAAGTATCACTTCTTAAGGGAGAAGGTTACAAACAAAGTAGTTCAATTGAATTTTATTCCTTTCACAGAACAGACTGTTGATATCTTCACTTAACCCTTACCAAAGACACAGTTTGAGTACCTACGCTAGAAGCTAGGTATCATAGCCTATTCCAAATAACTTGTTCACTTTGATAGGGGGAGCTGTGCTATAGAGTCTTCTTTGACATTGATGTCAAAGAAGGAGAAGTTGTTTGTTACAGATGATAAAGATATTTATGATTACTAGTATAACTTTATAGCATTCGTCCAGAAGTTCAAGATTTCCATCAATGCCAAAGGGGGAGATTGTTGGAGGTTTTGCGGTCATATGAAAACAGATCAGAGTATGATATGGTTTCATTGATGGCAACACAGTTCCAAGCATATGATCTAGATGATTAGAGGACTCAGAATAATCCATGGGTTGTGCAAAGATCTGATAGAGAGGAGTAAACCCACATAAGAGATCAACGAACAGAAGGAATTTCGCTGGTTGAAAGAGCTAGAAGGATAAAAATGCATTGAGTTTCGAAATCGAAAACTAATCGCTAAGAAAGAGATCATGATCAATGGATGAGGTTGATTTTGGAATCATATCAACAAATCACGGCGATTTCACTAGGAGAACTAGTGTAGATTAATAAACTTCTGATGTGCGTAGAATTTTTATGAAGTTTGCCTTATGGTACTTGAATCCACCGTCGATCTAGATCTGACGGTCCTTGATGATTTCGCAGAGTCAACTAGTAGGTGAGTTAACGATTTGATTGGGAGTGAAATTTTAATTTAATATGCCCTATAACATTTGGAGTCCACTGTAGATTTGAGTGGACCCAGATCCAATGGTTATCAATGTTTTCGCTCGTTGAAATAGGAGGTGAATTAACACATAGGGTGGACATGAAATTATTCTGAGAATCAAAGACAATTTGTTGAACAGATCTGACGGTTGGGAGTGAACCTGCAAAAGAAATCGATGGCGCAGATGGAGTTTTGCAAGCGAAAGACAGAAAGCGGAAATGTCTGGAATTTGTTTAATAAAATGTTGAAAACCCAAGAATCACATCCCGCACCGGATCTAAGATCGATGGTAGAGAAAGGGTGTACAAGAAATCGACGGCGCGGAAGGAGTTTTGCAAGCAGAAGATGGAAAGAGAAAATGTATGGAATTTATTTAACAAAATGTTGAAAACCCAAGATCCGCATCCCGCACAAGACCTAAGATCGACGATCAGGAAAGGGTGGACAAGAAATCGACGGTGTGGAAGGAGTTTTGCAAGCAAAAAATGGAAAGAAAAAGATGGAAAGAAAAAAAGTATGGAAGTTGTTTAACAAAATGTTGAAAACCCAAGATCTGCATCTCGCATTCGATCTAAGATCAACGATCGGGGAATGTTGTACAAGAAATTGACAACGCGGATTGAATTTGCAAAAAAATTATTTACGAAAGCTGGTGTTTGATTTCAGATCAACTGTCAGTGGAGAGGCCGCATGAAATCAACGATGTAGAAAAAGTCATGCAGAAAATGATGTGCGGAAGGAGGAACCAGAAATCGGAGAATGATATATGGAAAATCACATATCCAATATCTGATCTTCTTCTCATATCAACGGTCACGAAAATATCGAAGAAGATAAATGGTGCGGATTGATTGGTGTGGAACCAGTACAACAGAACCAAAGCTATGGAACCAGGAGTGCAGAAACTTTGATTTTTTGAAGAAATAAAATTGGGGAAACTCATACTACTCAATGATTGGACCTACTGTCTGTCATAAGGCATCGAACGGTTTGAAAAGTTATGGAAATGGACCGTCAGGCATATGAACATGTAAAGGGTTTAAGGACAGATATGTATAAAAGGATGTGCATGATGAATGGATGGTTGCACTCTCTGCAGATAGAGAACTGGTGCATGGATTGTCGTCGTAGTGGAGATTACAGAATGAGACATGACTCTAAGCTCTTCCAAGAATATCTATAACAGAGACACTGAGGGGAACCAAGATGCATAAGTAAATCCAGAAACCAAATAGAATAGAGTTGGTATGCATTGTTATATATGTTTTTATACATATTGTACTGAACATGTTTTAAGTCTGAGAAACAAGGGTGGTAGGGTGGTGCTAGGGAAAACATGTTGTCTTCTCTATTCAAGTTGAAGCCTTTACAAGTGGAAGTTGGTGCTTCCACTCAGTTGTAGCTAGAGAATGTTATTTTAGTGGGAGATAGAAAATCATGAGGGTTGGTTCTCTCTACAAGAAGGATTTTGTAAAACAGAGGTTGCAGCCTCGTTTGAGTAGGTGCTCAAATAAAAATGAATATTTGTCTATATCTATCATGTGTGTTTGAATGATAATCTTCATCTCTTTTGTTATATTTGTTGCATTACCACAACTATGAATATGTAATCAGTAATAAGGGTTCAAATATTGAAAAATGGTTTAATCTTTTGAAATAACTGATTCACGCCCCCCTCAGTTATTTTAATAATTTCAACACAATTGTGATAAGACATTCGATCATAATCATCCCAATTTCGATCACGGTATTGATGATGGGAAATGTTATTTCCCTTATATGCAATGCAAAGGCATAAAGAAAAAAAGAGTTGTTAAATCAACAACTCATAAACATTGTTACAGCATGGGCACTTGGAAGGCGGAAAAGAATATCACCCCTTAGTAAGATAGAAAAAACATGTTATTTTGACATTTTTCAATAGTTTTAATATGTTTCTATTTTAATAGTAATTATATTTATTTTGTTGTAATTATTACAGGAACAATATTGTGAATGCTTGGAATTCCAAATGCTTTAATTCCTAGTAGATATGGTGAGGCCTGACGAAATTGAACTTGATAATATGGAAGAAAATGACCCTAATATTATTGAGAATGAAGGGTTAAATAGGTTGATCCATGACACATTTGTTTCCATGGATGAGAATGCATATATGGATGAAATATATGAATATATTAATGATGTACCATATTGATAATGCACAAAAAAACCTTATACAACGACTGAATGACAAGTCCTTATTCCTTTCTTTTGATTTTGATCTACTTGAAGTTAATGAATAGTATTTCAAGCACATGAATGATGAAAGTGTTAACGCATGCAAGATTTTTTGGTACATAATTATAAGTGTTTGTGATTTTTTGTGATTGTGATATATAGGCCTTTAATTTTGATTCTCTAATATATTAATTTATATTTGTTGTAGATAGTTAGGTGATTTTGTTACACCACCATCAAATACTTTACCTCACACATACAGATAAATGTGTTTCATTTTGAAAAATATTGGAATGCAATTGATACATGCATTATTAATCATATTATATGTTATGGACAACATGCGGAAAAATGTAACACCCCAAGTGTTATCCCCATGTTTTGTTTATAGTTAATTGGTTATAAGTCAAAATGAGATGTAAATGTAATGGAAATTGTGATATTAATAAAATGATTACTGCTGGTTACGGATGAGGCGAACACAGAAGAGAACGGGGGACCATGAATCCATGAGAGAGAATGGGCATGGAGTGAAAGGAAGGGACTTGTAGTTGGCCTAGGAGCTTTGTCAATTTGACCCTACCTTTCTCCTAAAATGCCAAAAAAGTGTATTTACCTCTAATTAAATTATTAATTCCCATTATATTAACCAAAAACCATGTTATGTTTTTAAAAGGGAATTAGGTAAAGGTTTTATGAGGGTAAGGGACCATGGGTCAACATTATGTTTTTCCATGCAATAAGAATTATTATGCCAAAAAGGCATAATTCGACTCTCCTATGTCAATTATGTTCATTATGCTAATTCATTCTTCTTTACTACTTTGGGGAGAGGAGAGAATGAGTTTCTTGTAGGGAGAGAAACTGTAGGGATTAAACCTGTATTTATGATCTACTCACCAATCTCTGAGCCTGTAGAGACTATGGGAATGTTATAATCCTTGTGGTTTCATGGTTCCAGCTCGGGGGTAGCAATTGTGTTGAGAGATTAATGAACACGGTTGCTTATGGATGGGTGGCGCATGCCTCACACACTATTGGATGCATAAATTTCTTTATTTTATCAAATAAGTATCTAGTTCCTTAAATGCGTTCAATGATTTTCAATTGTTAAATTTGTGTAGGATGATTTCTCATGTGCTCGAAATCGAAATTCTATAGTTTCTTGTTTAAATCTGGGATAAATTCCTTCACACAGTTTATTGTTCAATTGTGTGATTTATTGGAATGTATTCATCAAATTTTAATTGAAGTTGAATTTATAGTTGTGTTAAATGTGTGGAAAATGATAGATTTGAGAATAGAATTTAGTTAAAAGAATTATCGTTGCTTATGTTAAAATCTATGCTTGAAATTTAAACAGATGCATTTGCTAAATATGAGTAAATTTGTAATTATATGCTCATGAAAACTTTGTGATGTAGGGGCATCTAGGCCCAATATAGATGTCAAAGATAGACGACGAGATCACCTAGAGGACAATTTGTGACCTCCAACATATGGAAAATGATTGACGAGAGGATAAGTAGTTGACATTGTGAAGGGTCGACGAAGGAACAAGTTGAATGGCTCAGACTAGGAAATAGTCAATGATCGATGGAAGGAAGAAAGGATCAATGAAAGATAGTCGATGGAAGAAAGTATCCATAAAATTATGACTAAGGTGTAGTCAATTACTAATGGAAAGTAGTTAAGGAATCGGGGAAAGTAAGTAGACTCCGACAAGTTACCAACCGACCAGACAATTAGAAACTCGAGTGTTAGCACCATGTTTAGGCTAAATAATTGATAAGGGATTTTGAAAGTAAATGGAGAGATAAGGTTAGAAAACTTCCTTATTATATGAACTTGATGAATGTAATGAGATTCTGTAGGTATTTCAAAGGATCATTTGTAAGTTGGAAATACAAAACAATTGAAAAATTCAAGTATTCAGCTTTGCTAATGAATAAGAATGAAGAAATCCACTCAAGGTTAAATGGTGACAACAAATGAATGGTGTGGATGCATAGCGGACAAGATCAAACACCAAAAAATCATTTACGCCCAAGGAAATTTGGAAGCAGAAAGGCAGGAGCGGAAAGATCAACATCGAACTTCAAAGAAGTTAAAGTCTCAATTTTTGTTTGTCGCAGTCTGAAGGTTCGATGGCTCAGAGCGCTTCCACCAAAAATAAATGGCTCGAAAAATAACAAAGGGCGAAGATTGGAAAGCAGAAATACCAAATGATTTTATCGTGAAAAGGTGAAGTTTCGCGTTCCATGATCCACCAATATTGACGGTCTAGAGAGTTTCTGCCAATGATCAACGGTCCAGAAGAGAGCAAAGGGGCAGAGATCGAAAAGCGGAAGCATAAGAATTTGGTCATGAAAAGTTGAAGTCCCGCTTTTCACGATCCGTAGGATCGAAGATCTGGAAAATTCCTGGACATATCAATGGTGTGGAAAGAAAAGGGAGAAAAGGAAAATATAGGAAAGAAGAAATATGAAGTTTTGGTTATTAAAAGTCGGAATCTCTGTTTTCACTTTCTATTGGCCCACAGTTTAATCTTAGATCAATGGCTGGGAAAGTGTCTACCTGCAATTGATGGTGCGGAAAATAGGAACATGTGCATGAGGTAAGAAGACTTCATGATATACGAAACTTGGTAGGCCCCGCAGCTTTCAATAGCCTAGATCACCCTTGATCTCAGGTCAACGTTGGAGATTGATTTCACCGATATAACATGCACGCTGAAAGTCCTAAGAGAACTTGCACGATGAGAAATGTGCGTGAATGATGCGTCCCCTCCCCATTCGATATCACACTCGAAAATTGGAGATGCAAGGGTCACTTTATGGAGCGTGATGGTGCATGTTTCGACAGTCAATATTTATGGTGGGGTAAAATCAACGGCGGAGGTTGATTTTGTTGATTTAACATGCAAGGACAAACAAACTTTTGAAATCATCAAAATTAGATACAAAGTGCAGGTTTTGACATCCCAGATCAACGACTGATTTTTATTTCATAGGAAGAAGATGCAAGGCAGTTTTGAAGTTGTTGTAGATCATTGAAGATCCATCATTTTCATCCAGTGGGATTGGTTTCTAGGTGTTTAATTCTCCATTTCTATCCATCATGGACGTCCCAGCATGATTTCTAGTTTTGTTAATGATCATGGCGAATCTATAAGATCAGAAGTTGTTAGGATTGATCCCTGATTTTGTAACTGATTCTAGGTTTTCAAGGTTGGTCTCGGTAGCCTTTTAATTCTATAAATATACCCTCAATAGAGGAAGAAAGGGTTGGAACCTATGAGGTTCTAGGTTATGTAAATTGAGATCTTCCCTCAATAAAAATGACAGAGTCAAATGCGGGCTCGTTGCTACAGTGATTTCCTTTCTTATGTGTATGTCTTCTTGTTAAAATTGCCATTATGTTTTCTTCCATATCTGGAATAAGTGTGTAATAGTTCAGAATTCATACCTATTTATGCTTTGACTATTTTTTTCAGATATCCACAAACCCTTTCAACCAAAGTTAATGTAGAATTCATCTTCTTGGTGCTCTATGTTAATGGATTATCATTCTTCCCTCTTTATCACTAGACCAACAACATTATTACTGTAACCGAGTGCTACCTTGCCTTTGTAGAATCCACCTGCAAATTGTTATGTAAATTCATGAATATTTGTGACTCCATATCCCAATGCATGCTTGCTCTGTTTCAACCACAAATGCAATATGATTTTTTTTTATATGGCCCTATTATACATCTGTGAGATATCCCTCTCTAGAAAGGAATAATCCATCTCCCTTTCTTAAAGTGGTTCTGCAGTTACCATGGGATTTACCCTCCACAACCTAAAGTACAATTCTAAGTGCTAAAACTAAGGAATATAGTGGCAGGGTAGTTGGAGTAGTTACATAGCAATTATGGTGGTTATTGGAGGAATCTAAGTGGTGAATCCTATTGAACGAACCAAAGGGTATATTTAATGAATCCCTAGGAGTAAGAGAACTTGTAGAAGGGGAAATCGAAGACTGTGTATGGAAGTGCAGCTATACTATCAGTGAATGTTCAAGAGAAGAGGGGGTATTTTTTTTAAGACTTTTGTACATGGAGAGAAGGCAGAAAGCGGTGAGCCACTGTGTGTTGTGGTGAGCCTGCATATGTTGCAGAGAGAGAGAGAGAGAGAGAGAGAGAGAGAGAGAGAGAGAGAGAGAGAGAGAGAGTATGAGTAAAGCATTGAGGACGTAACATTCCCTCCTGCATATCTGTGTAGTGTAGAAGTCAATGTCCATTCTGACGTGCTCATTTAAACTGTATCATAACCTCTCTTGTATAGATATTTCTTGTATTTAATTGAAAAGCCATAGTTTTTGGCAAGATTTGTGTTGTGTGTGTTTGTTTCCATTATGCGACTTTGAAAAGAGGGCAGTCCCTAAGGCTATGGTTGAATCAGTTGGTATTAGAGTGAGAAATATTTCCTGCATGAAGGTGAAAGAAGATCTAGTTGTGATTGGATAGGAGGAAAAACTCCACCTGTAGTCAAGTAGAGTTATGGAAGAAACGATTTGGTCCTAAGTGGACAAATGGCTCAAAGAGGTGTTAATTTCCATGGTAGAAGACAATGCGGGGGTGTATGGGTCACCATTGACCATGAGACATTTGAAGAATGCGTTCAAATGGTGATTACATTGAAGAATGAGTGTGCAACCTTGAAGGAGACACAATGGAGAGGATATATATCTTACTATCTCGAGCATAGTGATGAGGAGGTTGTTGATAGAGAGGCTCAAGAAGAAGAAGAGTTGGATGATCTAGAGGATAGAATGTTGAGAGACCTATCATAAATGAGAGATAAGGCTAAGATGGATGCACCTACCTTCTCAAGGAATTTGAACCCAAAAGAGTTGATAGACTGGGTTAGAGAGATGGAGTAATATTTTTACATGGAGAAGATAGAAGACCCCAAAAGGGTAAAAGTTTCTTGTCTAAAGTTAAAAGGTCATGCCTCATTATGGTGGGATAACATACAGGCTGACAAAGTGAAGAAGGGAAAAAAGAAGATAAATATTTGGGATAGAATGGTCACCAAGTTGAAGGACAAGTTCCTCCCACCAACTACATGATCTCTCTATTCAAGAAATTGTAGAACCTAAGACAAAAAGAGCCAACTGTAAAGGAAATCATGGAGGAATTCTATCGATTGTCAATTAGATCGAGACATATCGACAAGGGAGAAGAAAAACTCGCTAGATATGTCAAAGAATTGAAGTATGCCATACAGAATGAGTTGATCCTATCAAACTTTAGAACTATTTGAGAATCCTATCAGCTAGCGATGAAGGAAAAAGAGAAACTATCGAGGAAGACTTCAATGATCAAAAGGAAGTCGACTAATCGAAGTCATAAATATTATTCCTCTAGAGGGAATACCAGTGGGTGAAGAAGGGAGAAATTCGAGAAGATTGATGAGAAGAACGCATGACCATAGGAGATGATGTTGAAATCCAGAGGAACTGATAACCCCAAATTTCAAGGAAATAGTGGTCATAGAGGAGCTTTTAGAGGTGGACGTACAGACCAATCAAGGATTATCTATTATGTGTCGAGAAATGGGACATAAATCCTATGAGTCCCCAAAAAATTTACATGTTTCCAGTCGACAGGAAGCTAGAGGTTGAGGAAACGATGAAACTGGTTTAGCTGTGAAGGAAAACTCAGAAGAAGTAGTGTCAAAGAGAGGTTGAAACTTGACGACCCAATGAACACTATTGTATTCTATGCAACAAGAGGGGGAGGAACCGATGCAGAGGAAATATATTTTCCAGATAAAGGTAAATATTTGGTACAAATATTGTATGAACATCGTTGATGAAGGAACCACAGAAAACATGGTCTCGACGGAGGTGATCGACAAGTTGGAACCACACCCAAATGTATACAAGGTGTCATGGTTGTAGAAAGGCCATCATCTTATGATGACACAACAATTCTAGATAAACTTTAAGATCAAAGGATTGCATGGCAATGTATTATGGTATGTAATTACAATAGATGTTTGTCACCTACTATTGGGTCAACCATGGCAATACGATTGAAAGATGTTATATCATTGTCATCTAGATACAGTGGCAGTCGAGAAGGATGGTCAAATATTTTAACTGATACCCTTAGTTGAAAAGTTGAATAGTCGGGGTAAGGAGGGGGGATACTAAGAGAAGTGAGTGTTAATATGTTCAACAAAAGAATTCCCGAAGGAGGAAGAGAAGCAACAATATTGCTTCGTGATCATCCCAAAAGGCACAAATGTTGAAAATTCAATTGAGGAGATCCCAACAAAGGTCGAAGAAGTGTTGTCAGGATTTAAAGGAATAATGGTCAATGAGATGTCGACTAGGTTGTCGTCGACCATGAGTATATCACACCAGATCAATTTGATTCCAGGGTCGATTATTCCAAACAAGGTGTCGTATAGAATGACGTTGACAGATAATATTGAGTTGAACCAACAAGTCCATGAGTTGTTGGATAAGGGGTTGATCAGAGAAATCATGAGTCCTTGTGTTGTACCAATCGTACTAACACCTAAGAAGAGGGTAGAATGGATAATGTGTACCAACTCAAGGTCTATCAACAATATGACAATCAAGTATCGACTTCCGTCGCTAAGGATAGGAAACTTTATCAAATGTTTGAGTGGAGTGATGTACTTTACCAATATCGACCTAAAGAGTGGACACCGCCATATTTGGATAAGGGAAGGTGATGAATGGAAGAATACCTTAAAGATGAAGGAAGGACTGTATGAGTGGGTAGTTATTCTAGTTGGGATTACTCATGCACCTAGTATGTTCATGAGGCTGATGAATGAGGTGTTGAAGCCTTTTCTAGGTAAATTTGTCATTGTATACCTTGATGACATACTGATTTTTAGTTGAACGAAGGAATAGGACTTGTCACATACCTGACAAGTCCTGCAAAGTGACGGGATTTTTAATCGTCTTCTAATAAATTAGAGAAACGACTAAGAAGTGTGCATTAATTGTCAACCTAGGGTTCATTGAGAACCTGCAAGTTATTGTGCCCTATATGTACAAACCACAATCTCCTCTTACATTGGTTTATCTACTTGAAGTTGCAGTTCAATAACCTTACTTACAAACATTGGTATGAACATTTGCATAGTCTTGGCAAGGAATTAGCTGACTAACAACTATTGAAACTAAATTTCAAGGAAAGTAAATCACATGATAGAAAAGTAAATGCTAAAACTAATTCACACTCTACTGAAAAAGTAAATTCTAAACAAATTCACACTTTGCGGGAAAAGTAAATCCTAAACTAAATCACACTTTTTGAAAAAGTAAATTCTAAAACTAAATCACACTTTGAGAAAAAGTAAATTCTAAAACTATGTCACATTGTGCAAGAAATTAAATTCTAAATCTAGGTTCACACCACACTTAACAGAAAGGTAAATTGTAGAAGTAAAATCTTAAAGTTATCATTGCCAAATACAAGTTATTGTTTATGATCCAATGTAGTAAATAACATTATTGCATTAAGCATATTCATTATAAAAATAAACATTTAAATCACTAATATATGGATTAAAATACAATTATAGAAATAAACTCCACACATAATAATAAGAAATGAAAACTAAGAAATGAAGTAAAACTACATCAACATAAAATATATAAAATTATATTACAAAAATTATAAATCTAAGATCTATATTTAATCAAAATGAAATTATAACTTTATTCCATCATTATTTGGATTAATGCTCTAAGAGTCATCCCGTTGGAATGGATAAGGAGCTCTTATTTATATATGTGTTCTCTATAAAAAAATAATAAATGAGGATCCAAAATATCCTCAACAATTTCCTAAAATTTGGATCTCAAAAACTAATTTAAAACTAGTTCCAAGATATTTCTTAACTACATGCTATTTAGAATAGCTTTGGAGTCAAATTCTAATTTAGGGAGAGAGGCTATAATAAAATAGTCAAAACGCATCCCAAGTGTCTCCTAAATTTTTTTGACTTCTTAAGGTCCATCATATATTTGATAGAGATCTTCAAATCTTTGTGGATAAGCCAAATATGCACTCATATCCACCTCCATTTACCAACTTCAAATAATTGATGTATAAATATCCATTACATCTGATGAATATCTTTCTCCAAAGTTGGTGGTTAAAGATAAGTTTGAATTATTGACTTTCAGTAGCTTCTACAAGAGTTTCTGTAGCTGGTTGATTCTGTAGAGGTTCCACGGATGGGAGGTTCTCTAAAGGTTTTGTAGCTACCTGTAGAGTTTCTACAACTACATACAAAGTTTATGCAGCTACCTCTAGAGTTTCCACAACTACCTATATAGTTTCTACAGATGCATGTATAGTTTATGTAGCTTCCTTTATAGTTTTTGCAGCTACTACAAAACTCCCTCAAATATATTGTAGTTTCTTCCAACAGATGATTTAATATTCAACGCGAATACATAGTACACTAATTCCCTCAATGTTAGTAAAAAATCAAATGAAATATACTAAGACATGTAATGGAAAAATAACTTGAGCATAAAAACCCATATATGAGCATAACAAGGGATTAACCCATGAAGATGGATAAGAAAAATGGATTATAGATAAGGTGAAATGATGATAAAAATATGTTAAATCCAAGGCCTATCACAAAGGTTGAATCATGAGAAGTTGTTGGTAAAACTGTAGAAGTGCTCCTTCAAGCAGAAAGAATTGGCATATTTGGGATTTGTGATTTCTAGACAAGGAATGAAGATGGACCCTGAAAAGCTCAAAGTGATTTTGAAGTGTCCAGAGCCAGTGAACACCTTGAAAGTGAGATTTTTTCATAGAATTGCTAGATTTTACGTAATTCCATTAGATATTTTAGTTGAATATGTGCACCATTAACAACATGCATGAATAAGGGAAAGTTAAAATGGATGGAGTCTACCCAATGAGCTTTCAAGAAACTGAAGCATAAAGTAAGGATAGCCCAGTCTTAGCTTGTCCAAACTTTGAAAAAGTATTTCAAGTATATTGTGACACAGGTGGAATTACAATTAGTGTTGTATTAAGCCAGGAGGGATGACCGATTGCATTTTTTAGTGAAAAGTTGGATGAAACCAAGTAGAAATATTTGGTTTATGACTAGGAATTTTATGCAATCATTCAAGCACTGAATAAATGGATACACTTCCTATTGTTGAAAGAATTTGTGTTGTATACCGACCATCAAGATCTGAGGTACCTGAATACTTAGGCGAAGTTGAATCAAAGGTACATGAAATGGGTCGAGTTCATATAAAGTTATACCTTTGTATTGAATCATAAGTCGGGGAATATGAAAAAGGTGGCTGATGCTTTGAGTTAATGAGCCACTTTGCTGGTAACTATTGTTGTGATGTTGATAGGATTAGAGTCGATAAAGACTGACTATGGAGTCAATGAATATTTTTTCGATGCATGGAAGGCATTGAAGGAACCATGGAGTGGATACATAACTTCATATATGGATTATTTCATCCAAGAAAGGTACCTATTCAAGGGACATCATTTATGCGTCCCAAGAGGATGAGTGCAGGAGAATCTGATCAAGGAGTTGCATAGTGGAGGATTAGGAGGTCACTTTGAAATCAAAAAGACGAAGGCATTGGTCACAGAGAAGTATTACTTTCCAGGGATGGTGACGGATGTGAAGAAATAGGTATGATAGTGCCAAGTATGCTAGATTTCCAAAGGAGGGAGTCAAAAAATGAGATGGTATACACCTTTTCTCGTACTGACTGTACCATGGGAGCACACCAGCATGGATTTTATGTTGGGATTTCCAAGAACGCAGCAAGGTAATGAATCCATACTTGGGTTAGTTAACAGGTTTTATAATATGGCACACTTTATTCCATGTCGAAAGACTAGTAATGCCATAGTTATTGATGTGTTGTTCTTCAAGGAGATTATGAAGTAATGTGGGTTGTCGAAGAGCATCATTTCAGACAAATATACCAAGTTTATGGGGCATTTCTGGAGGACCCTATGGAAGAAACTTGACACGATGTTGTATTTCAATTCTGCATACCATCCACCTACTAATGGGAAGACTGAAGTCGTGAATAGAAGCTTAGGAAATATGTTGAGGTGCTTGAATGTCGACCAATCGAAGTAGTGGGAGGATGTTTTGGTGCAAGTAGAATTTTCATACAAACACTCATTGAAATAGTCGATGAGGATGAGTCCATTCCAAATCGTGCAAGGAATAAGTCCACATGCAAGTCCACACGAAAGTATTATTAAGAACAAAGAGGAGTGTAGATGCATAATCATTTGTCGTCCACATGAAGGAAGTACATGATCGAATAAGGTGACAGCTTGAGAAGAGTGACATAGATCATAAGTTAAGGGTTGATCGAAAGAGACGACCGCATTCATTTGCAAAAGGAGATTTAATATATGCACACCTAAGGAAGGAAAGGTTCCCGCAAGGAACATATTATAAGTTGAAGCTGAAAAAAAATTGTTCCATGTAGAATTCTCAGGGAAAAAAATCAAACAATGCTTATGTGCTTGAGTTGCCTGAATCTATCGGTATATCACCGCCATTCAATGTTTCTAACCTGTCCAAATGGAAACATTATATAGTAATAGGTTGTAGTAGGAGGTCTGGTATGAACACGTCTTTATGTTGATATCATATATGTATGAACATGTATGTGAGTCCAAATGTGAACAATTAGATATGGCTATATCATCTAGGAACACAGCGTAGGGGCCAAAGTAGAGTCATCAATAAGAGTCTCTGAGCCCATCTCTAGGGCCGACACCTGGCTTAGTAGTGGATCTCTGCAACACCCCAGTTTTGACCCTGTTTGCATTAAATGCATATGATGTATATATTGAATTTAATTTTGGTGTGGAGCTAAAGGAAAAGGCCCTATCATCGATTTGGTTTTTTTATGTTTAGACGATTGAAATTGTTGCCGATGATATATCGTGCTCTATGACACATTAATTCTGGCATCATGTAAATATGCATTTTAATTAAAATAAAACCCAACCAACTATGTCATTGCAACCATAAGGAAAAGGGCATGATTTTCCTAAGGATAGGGAGGGAAATTATTAAACCTTGGGCCAATGGGGAAAATCCAAGTGTCAGTTGTTAAACCCTTTTGACTTACTCACCTTTCCCTTGTCTCAATCAGTCAACTACCACATTAAAACCTATGTTGTTAGTTGGGTAGTTATTGCTGGGAAGTGGTGTGTGGCAGGACTGTCAGTCCTTTCCCACATGCACACTCCACTTGCAGACTCATTCACCCTCACATGGCTAGGGAAAGCACCCCGACCCCATTCTTCATTGTTTTCTCACGCAGAGAGCTGAGGGAGCCATTTTCTGGCATTCATGATTTTCCTGTGTAGGTGCCATTCACGTTCTGGGTTTTGTGGGTTCTCAATTATGATTGGGGTTCCTGGACATTTTACACTCATGTGCAGGCTTGGAATTCACCTCCACGTGAATTGTTTTTCCTTCCTCACACAGCTGAGAAATCGATTTTGTTTTCCCACGATTTTTTGTGTATTGTGGGTTCATTTTCATTTTGGGTTGCTATGGGTTCTTATTGGGTCGTTTTGGCCACGATAGGGCCAAGAACGACTCAGGAATCGAATTTCCCAGTCAGAGCTGTGAATTGCTTATTTTGTTGTGGGTATGCAGTGGTTGGTCTTTGGACTGTGTTGGAGTGGGAATGAAGGCATGGTATGCTTGATAAACCTAGTGTGTTTGGGAGCTACATAGACAGAGCTAGAGGGATGGCTTCATTCTCCACAACCCCTGAATAGCACTGGAAGGGAAGTCAGGGCCTGAGGGACTGTGTAGCAGAGAAGGGACTAATTCCTTGTGTTGGGTGTGTGCACGGGGTCTTCACTTACTGAAACCATGCCATAGCACGTTCGTTCATGGCATATGAAACAATACCCCTATTTTCAAAAAATATTGGAAAATACCTCCCAAAATCATTTTTTTTAACCCCCTCCCAATATGCCTTGCTGATTTTAAAAAACCCCTATCTTCCCTATATATTGCATGTATCCATTTTTTCATTTACATTTTTTATACCCCTTTATATTTCTACCTAAGGAAAAAAAACCTAAACACAAGAAAGGGCGACACT
>LPNX011065119.1:107380-135008 GCA_001517045.1 Pseudotsuga menziesii
TGGGATATATAATATATATAAGGTAGAAGGGAAAGGAGAGGAGGACAGTATGCACCTATTTATTAATATAGGGTAGGAGGGAAAGTCATATGCTATGTGTAAGGTACCCGTAAGGTAGGACAGAAATTCACAGGCTATATAATATATATAAGGTAGAAGGGAAAGGAGAGGAGGATATTATCATCCTCTCCTTTCCGTTCTACCTTGTATATATCCTAACTTTCCCTCCTACCTTATACAAGCCCACTCAACACTACTTTCTATCTTACAGTTGGTTTCCCTGATGATGGGTGAAGAGTTCACATAAAATGTAGGGCTTAAAATCTTTTATGCAGTAAAATCCAAAACACACAAATAAGATGTGTAATTAAGCAAAATATGACAATATAAACAACAGATCACAGATGCAGAGAAGATCAATGAAATACATGATTTACATTTTCTAGAGTGCTTTCTTTCGTTAGGCATTTAATCCTATTTCCTTGAATGTTTGTTTACAACCTGTCCAGAAGCTCATTGCAATTTTGACAATATACAAAGCACTATATGCATGCTAGAAAATAACATAGATTGATAAGGGTCGTATTAAGATACATCTTTCAGGTTATACAAATTCTTCCAACAATGATAGTTGTAGCAATCTCTGAACAACTCATGCTAACTGGAAAAGGTAACTCATCAATGATCTATACCTAGGGCTTGCCTGCTGGAGTAGCCAGTGGACCAGCCTTGCTAGATTTCATCTGTGCAGCTTTTGATTGAGCAAGCATCTCATCATAGTTCTGCAAGTCATTAAACAGAATGAAAATATTTATCAATGTAGAATCGAAGAAAAGAACATAATGAGAAGGAAGTGTAGAATATGTTCAGCAACAATCCTGCAAACCTAGGTTAAATTTTAAGGAAAGACATTTAGTATACATGAATTAAAAATGGTTAATGCTTACCCTTTTCTCCATGACCAGACCCTGTTTTGCGAGGATCTTATCAGCAATACCATAATCAATTGCTTCCTGTGGGAAAAAGTATCTTGATCTTTGAATATCCTTTGCAATCTCTTCTTGTGTTTTGCCAATTCCTTTTGCCAGTAATTCAATGCAATACTGTGTATTTACTTCCAACTCTTTTTCCTGAAGAGGACATAATTTCATCAAGTGGCCTATAATAAGTATTAAGCACTCCTTTAAAAGGAGCTAAGTGAGAATTTACCTGTTACTTAAGAACAACTTTCGAGATTTCTTAAGTAACATCTTAAAAAAAGGGAAAAATATTACCTTGATATACATATCGATGGAAGAACCACTGGATTTATTCATTACTGGTAGGTGCAGTTTTGCTATGATAGAAAAAAGACAGATCATCAGCATATTTTTTAACAAAGAATGACTAGATATATGAACCTACTAAGATTGCATAAATTACCAGAAAAAAAAACACAAATCTTATTAACATTTTCAACTGTGTTTCTGACACCTTGTAACCAAGGTTTACAAGGTTTTATCTAATCATTTTGATTACAAATAACAATCCTGGTACTAAAAAGATTTGGAGGCACACTCTAAAAACAGCAGGACTCAAAAAAATGCTGGATCACAGATATGGTTAAACAAAGAAAACAATATGCATACGATAGGCTTCAACAGAATTGGTCACACAGAAATACGTGAACATGTATGAAGCATAAGAAGAAAGTAATATTTGGTCACACAGAAATAAGTGAACATATATGAGCATAAAAGTATAAGAAAGTAAAAATTAAGCTGGTAGTTGGACAAGAGAAGTAGAAACATGTTTGCACCAACTTCCAGAATTACACTAGCATGTCCTCCAATTAGGTAACCTATGGAATATTAGAAAGTAAGTTTTCTTATTATATCTGAGATAATTAGATTGGCTTACAAAATATGTAAATATAAACTCAAAAGGATGACTAAAAAGAGACGCCATGCATCCAACCTAAAGTTGCGTAATGGGTGATACTTTCATTCCAGGATGGCAAAGTGACAATAGTAACCAAAATAGGACTTCATCGTGAAGCCACCAATACTAGTAATCCCTTATAACTAAAGAAAAATATAGAGAGCAATCCCAATTTGATCAAATGAGCCAAACGGCTACATGCATAGTTTAGGTTATCGTTATAAAAAATTAGGTTGAGAACTGGTTTTGTTACCTCTAATATAAAATGATTGTTCTGAGCTACTTAATATAAAATATAGAAGAATCCTCCAATATAATTCTGATAGTACACTTTTGACTCTAAATCTGCCTTTCCATTTGGTCATGTTTATCAGATGCTTAAAAACTTGAGATGAAAATCTCAGTAATTTAAAATTTTACTAAATATAGTGCAAAATGAGATAACAAGAGAAAATGATGATGGACTGTAAATTTATGTAATAGAAGTCCCTGTACAAAAGGAGTACAAGAAATCTGCCAATAATATAATGTGTATCTTTTATTACATCTACTATTGGACTACAAAAGAAGACTGAATACATCATATCTAGGTTATTTTGGGGAGCTTATTCAAGATGCATCTCCATAGTTAAGCAAACTGATCCCAGAGTAGGAGGGTGATGACCTCCTTGGAAATAGGAGTAATGCACGAAATGTGAGAAAAAAAAATTCATGTATAGACCCGTGCTCCTCCATTACTCAGAAGGAATCATGCTAATTTTCCTCTTGTATACACTTCTTCCATTCAGAGCTTGAGTTGGGTGAGAATTTTCATGCTGCAATACATAACATATACATTCTACTTAAAAAGAAAAACCACAATGCATTCAAAAATTGAAGTCATTTTATTAAAATGTTTTTCTCTAAATAAACTCATGCACTCCTTCATAAGTAGAGACATTTCATTCTAGTGAATAGAAAGAAACTAAAGAAAACAAAACTGAAATTGTGCTCTACCTTGAGAGTAGCATATAACATATCCACTTGCATGGGAGAGACTTTGCATATATGTAAAAGTTAGAAGATGGAATCAGTAAATCCCAAACCCATGAAGGTTAATCCAACTTCAAGTCTGCATAGATAAATCCTAGTAAAGAAACTACTTGCTATACAGAAATGCAAACACAGAACCAACATTAAGGTTCTTATATCTCTTTTGAATGCTTAATGTTTATATTAAGCAATAATACCCAATAAGAAACCACACATCATATACATTTTGACCAGACAGTTCTAGTAGTTATCTATCTTATAAAAGGTTGTGATGTGATTCGTTTGAAACCTTAAGGTATGCATACATTATTTGGGGTTCAGCTTCATACTCTACATGGCGCAATAACTAATGTATATAGATCCATGAAGCATGTCATGGATACAACAGGAAACTGGACATTCTATTGAAAACAAGAAAAGGTACTTAGCAAGATTGTGATATGGTCACTTTACCTTTTTCATCACCATCCACATCACTCCCTCTGTGCATGGAGGAGTGGTTAGGGAACAACTAAACTGATAGAAATGCTTTCGATTCAAATCGAGCTTTGTTGGGTCCACACCATCTGTTATATCCACTACTTGATTCCATTCAAAAGATGGTATGTATGGCCAAAACTGTTTGCATAGCAGAAGACAGCATGAAAAAATATGAAAAGCAAGAACAAGGGAATTGAGGTTATTTTCCACCGGATATAAAGTTATTAATACAATACAAATAATGCTTAAAGTGCAGTCTATAGAGTAAAATTTGGAAATAAAAGTTATCCCCTTGATCTGTTCTTTGCATGACTTCAAACAATGTTGACATTATGATTAAAGTGATACATATTAGTTCTAAAAACAGATAATATGAAATTGCAGTCACTATAATTGTTTGAATTGTGCAATCACTCAAGAGATAACATCCACACAGAATAATTTAGTAAAATTTAAATACAACTCACAAATTTGTTTGCGAGATTTTTTTAAAAATAGAGAGCTTACTAGGTAAGGTTGGCTTCAAGTCAACTGTCAATTGAATGGCTGAAAAACATCCATTAGCAGACATTGTTCCCAAAATAGCACAAGAGTCTCCAACATTTGCAATGACAAGGTCCCGGCCCTAATAAAAAATTAAAACAGTAGAACAAAAATTAAAACATAAATGCACAATTCTCCTCTCTTTTTGAACACTTTCCACTTGTGCAAGTCAGAGTTTGAAACAAACAAAGAAGGCTGTTCAATCAGTCACCTGAAAATATTTGGTACCTTCTATCAACAATGAGTGTTATCATCCATGACAATGAAAAGAAAATACTATCTATCTATCTGTAGATAAATAATAGATAGATAATTACATGAACGTTATATGCTTAAGATGAAACAAACTGAAGCAAGCACCTTTCATGATGAAATGCCGGAGTCCTCTCCCACCTGTTACACCAATATTGGATCGATGAATTTGTCTTCTCTTCCTCCTGCCATTCATAAAGCTGTATTTAGCTCGCAAACATAGTGACCCATGAAGTGCACTCCAGCTGGTCATTGTAGAATATTTCTTTGCATTGAAATCATAACATTTCAACCAAAGGCTAAACCAATACAGCTAGTGACCATCAATTCATAAACTATGCACATACCTGAGCAAACTCAATCAATCTTTCATAGAAGACATAGGAGAATATGGGACTCACCCTACTGTTCCCGGAGACTCAAATTCGTCCCCTTCAGCATCTAAATGGTTAAACCTCGCCATAATATTGTCTGATGCAAGTCTGGCGATCGCCCCATCACTACCTCTTGATGAAGATCCATTACTTCTAGTATCCACAGAAACCAATGGCACTGATGGGCATGGGTTAAATTGTGGATAAGTTGCAGGTTGCCCACTAGAGATAGGTAATGAATATGTGCCTGTCGCTGGCCATAGCTCTGAAAATTTTTCATCAATATTCATCCCTACATAGAATATGGAAATAGGGTTTTATTGATTGGCATAACTATTCATCAAACATAATTTTATGAAAAAAAATTGAAAGTGAGGAACCTTGACCCTAAAAACTGTGTCGGAAATTGAGGCAACAAATCCATTTTGAATAATATACAATGGATGCACTTAATGACTCAACAGGGCTTTAGCTCGTGGGGTTAGTAGCTATCAAGCCTGTGCTCTGAATGACTCCAAAGGGAATCAAACATAATGGCTTGGATTCAACATCATATGTTGAGAAGATTCCCTGGAGAATTGAACTCGTGACAACAGGCTGGAAAATGTAGAACCAGCTGTCATTTCAAATAAAAGAGAACAATTCACAAAATGTAGCCTATACAGGTTGAGATTTTTCATGAAACATTGATCAAATTACTTGTAAAACACAGGGCCATAACAATAATTTTAACGCACTAAACCGAAGTGCACCGGCATTTCATAAAGGAAATAATTAAACCACAGAAATGAAATCTTAACAACCTGACATTTTCAATCAGCTTTTTTTTATCAAATTCAAACTGGAATTTCTTTTGCAATGAAAACATGTCCTGTAGACGAGATTGGCCTCAAAGCACATTAAAAGAAAAACAAACAAATAAACATATCAGCTTCTTTCGAGAAACAATTCTGGCATTGCAAAATCAATATGACACAAGTAGATTATACAGCTGAGGACACAGACTAACTTACCATTTTGCACAACAAAAACCCCATTCTAAATAATCCCCAGACTCTGAGCATAATCATAGATGCCAGCTTCATGAAGCTCATGGATAAGGTCCCTCTGCAGACAATTCTTGTTGTTGGCTACATTTGAAATCAAGAAAGGAGCTGATACCAGCTCGAGTCCGTTGCTCATACTCTGGATTGAACCTGTCACCAGCTCAAATTGAAAGACCCGATGATCAACCATAAACTAAATTTATTGCTATACCAAAGCACATATGATCATCATAAAAAGAAGACGACTAACATATGCACGAAGACTGAAAAGACTGAGGAAGTTTTGTAGCATAAAAATTCAAATGGTGATGAAACCAACCTGCAGGAAACATGGCGGAAGACTAAAAATGAGAGGCACTCATAAAGAGCATCAACAAGATTAAGATCGTTTGAAGATAAACCTATGATTGGGTCATCCTAAAACCCCATGGGCAGACACCATTTCAAACAGGATTTCAGTATAAAAAGAAGGAAACAAATCACAATACGTCTACAGTATATTCATGGCTAGTCCAATATTGAGAAAGTGACCAGGACACAAGGCCACACGATGGAAAAAACACCCTAAAACCAGATCGCAGGCACCTCGGCATGCAGCCACACGATGGAAAAAATGCCCTAAACCCAGCTCGCAGGCACCTCGGCTTGGTGCAGGTGCACTCAGACCTCAGACCACAAGCAAAGGAGCTCGCAGGCACAGGCACCTAGCAGGCAAGGCTAGGAGGAATGGTGAACGGCTCAGGCAAAAATGTTGAATAAAACATATCCCAACATATTGGATATTTAAATAGTAAAAAAAAAACTCTGGTTACCCCAAATATACCCCCAATGTTTTTTTAATTTTAACCCCCCCAATATGAACGGACGCGATATCATATTGGACCCTAGGTGACGCCCCCGTGGGTGTGTGTGGGTGTCCTAGAAGTCAGGCTAGTTCTTGTGTAGGTGTCCTAAGCTCTTCAATGAGCCCACCAGCTTAGCATTCAGCTTTTCCCAGCTCTTTGATAGCCTGATAAACCCAACTGTGTGGCTTGGCTGATTTGTGTACCTTTGCCTATTTGTGAGCCTGCTTAGTTCCTTATTCCTTGGGGAATCATGCCCAGCTTGGGGGTGGCAGTGTTGCTGAAAGACAAGGAGCACATTGGCCTATGGTTGGGTGGAGCGTTGCAGCGACGTAGCCGGTTGCGGGACAAATTCCTCATAAGATAAGTATTCTTGACTATCTCATCTTTGCAAATTGTATTTTGTTGTTTAATGAAAATGGAGAACATGCTAAATGCTTGAATGTATGGTTTTGCTTCCGCTGTATGGTAACAATGTATGCATGTTTTACTTCAAAGCATTTCAGTTTGTTTTTATGTGTGTATTTTCATGGGGCTAGTTTCCCGGATAGACAATGGTTTGGTAGCGTCCTCTTCATCGATCGAAGGGATGGGGACGTTATAGTGTGGTATCAGAGCTCATGTTGCAGCATGGGCCTCAATGGGTCATGACGAATCAGTGACAAAGGCAAGTTACCCTCTTCCTAACAAGGGAAAAATGAGAAATCAGAGAAAATGATAGGAAATTTCAAAAAATTTCTAAGTATGAAAATTATCGGATGGCTTAGGCTAAAGCCCATCCGATACATCGAATGACTTAGCTGGAAGCTCATCCGATACACCGGATAACCTAGGCGGAAGTCCACCTGACAAGGAACAGGCGGAAAGAAAATTTCAAAAAAAATTGTCCAAGATTGAAATTTGTCGGTGGTCTCGGTTGAGTGGAGTCGAGGGTCTCAGCTGAGAGGAGCCGACGGTCTCGACTGGGTTGAGCCAAGACATAGCCGACAAGGAAACTGGAAAGAAAAACATGAAAATTTTTTGAAAATTTTCTAAGTATCGAAATCGTCGGAAGGAATTAGTTGAAGTCAACCAATACGTCAGCTCAGTTAGCTGGAAGGAATTTCGATGACACTGGAGGGGAAAATGTGAAGGGATCCAACACGGCAGGAAGAAGAAGAAGAAGATAAAATTAAATTTTCTGAAAAATTCTCAAAGTGTCAAAAATCGTCGGAAGTTGTTCGTTGAAGCGGAGCTAAGGTGTCAGCAAGGCTCGCTTTAAGGAAGCTGAAGCATCGAAAAAGGATAGATGATCGAGCAACCGACGCGACAGCGGAAGTAAGAAGAAATTCTTCATAAAAATTTTCTAAGTAAAGGAAACGTCTAACAAAAATAGAGGATCGGGCAGCCGATGTGTTAGAAGCTAGAGGAAGATCGGTCCGAAACGTTAGAAGAAATTAGAGGATAGGTCAGCCGATGTCTCGGAAGCTAGAGGAAGATCAGTTCGAAACATCAGAAGAAATTAGAGGATTGATCAACCCATGTGTCGGAAGCTAGAGAAAGATCGATCCAAAACATCGGGAGAAATTAGAGGATCGGTCAGCTGATGTGTTAGAAGCTAGAGGAAGATCAATCCAAAATGTCGGAAAAAATAGAGGATTGGTCAGCTGATGTGCGTCGGAAGATAGATGAAGATCGGTCCGCTGAGGCATCGAAAGCGTAGTCAACTATTGATCCGATACATCGGATGGATAGTTGGGAAGAGATCCAATATGAAAAAAAAATTGAGTTTTCAGTGGGATTTTTCAATGGATTTCAGCAGTTTTTCAGTGGGATTTTTCAACGGATTTCAGCAGTTTTTCAGTGGGATTTTCAGCAGTTTTTCAGTAAATTTAGAGGGATGAGAAGGAGGAAAATGGAAGCAATCTTATGTGCCAGATTGTACGAAAATCAATGATTTAAAAAAAAAATGAGGGTGCTACCCTCGACCCTCCCTAGAGTGGCGCAAGGGGGCAAGCCCCCTTGACCCCTGTCGTCCCCCTGAGATAGTCGTTCTTTGAGGAAGAAAATTTTGTGTTTTGGGAAAAGTTGTCATTTTATGATTTTTCCAAGAGAAGGTAAGTAATTCTGATTTGTATAAATGTTATGCAGCTAACAATTATGTTTCTAACACGTTTGCAGAATCATAGTCACCTTCAAGGGAAATATTCCTGGTAGTGCGATTTGGTAAAGTAAGTGGTGGTTCAGACATGAGAACCCATGATGGATATGATGCTCAAGATTCCTACAAGTGTGCATGAGATGCCATGGGAGAAAATTTTTGAGTTGGAAATGTTGACATAGAGTCTAATGGAAGGAGATTCCAAGAGACATCGCGAGATATTGCAGCCACCATGAGGAACTTGATTAAAGCCTAGGAATAGCAGCATCAATTGAATGCTGCTATGTTGCAAAGTTTGACAGACTTGCAAAGAAATATAGACTCTGGACAGTGTACAATAAAACCAGAAGGCGGTAAGAGCAGTACTAGGAGAAGAAGAAGGACTTCTAGTAGATCATCTGACTCCAAAGAATCCAGTGGGGATTCAAGCACTCCTTCTCGCAAGGGAAAGAGAAAGAGGCACCATAGGGATTTCTATCAAGATGAATTTAAGAAGGCTAAACCTCCTACATTTGACGGTGAGGTAAAGACTGGACAAGAGGCTGAAGCTTGGCTTCTTGGGATAAAGAAGTACTTCCAAGTTTAGTATTATTCAGGAAACATGAAGGCAAGGGTTTCCATATTCAATCTAAATGGAAAAGCATCCATTTGGTGGGAACACTTCAAGCAAGTAAAGAGGATCACTGAAAGGAGACTTAAGTGGAAACAGTTCAAGAAGTATTTCAAGCAAAAATACCTCTCTGACAGGTATTACGATGACAAGATTAAGGAGTTCCATGAGCTGAGATTAGGACAACAAACCATGGAAGAGTATGAAAATAAGTTCTTGGAATTGTTGAGGTATGTCAGGTACATCAAAGATGAAAAAGTGAAGGTCCAGCATTTTCTTAGTGGATTGCCTCAGTCTTACAAAGATAGAATTGAGTTTGATGAACCTAGAACTCTTGAAGAAGCCATAAGGAAGGCTAAGTATTGCTATGAGCAAATCAAAGGTAAACCTGATTACCATAAGGCATGGAAGGACAAGAATAATGAGAAGTTTGACCAACTAAAGAAAGGTTTCAAACCTTCTAACTTTAGGAATCAGCAGAAGTAGCCATCCCAATTTGCGAGTAAGCCAGTTGGAGTGATAAGAGAACCACTCCAATGTTGGAAATGTGGAGGACCCCACATGCACAGAATTTGTTCACTCGAGAATGACAGTGCAAGGCCAACTTACAACATTCAAGAAGAAGAAACAGTGGGTCAAGTAGCAAGGGCAGTCCCTAGGATTTATGCAGCACTGGAGGACCGCCAGGTAGATCACCAGTCAACTGCAGTTGAAGTTGCAGGTAAGATTGTTGAGCAATCTGTTTCTATTTTGATTGACCCTGGTTCTAATCACAGTTACATTACCCCTAGAGTAGTGGAGATTTGTGCTTTTAAGAAAGTAAATAATAGAAAATCTTGGTTAGTTCAGCTATCCACTGGAACTAAGAGAAAGGTTAGTGAAGTGGTAGAGAAATGTCCATTGGTTATGAATGGATTGGTCACTTGTGTAGATCTGAATGTTCTACCACTTGGTTCCTATGATGTTCTCATTGGAATGGATTGGTTAGAAGCTCACAAGGTAAAGCTTGACTGTTACAATAAGACTTTTGAATGCATGGATGAAGAAGGGAACCAAGTAGTGGTAAAGGTATTCCAAAGGTGATTTCAGTAAGGCAGGTTTCAATAGTGTAGTTGAAGAAGTTCTGTAGGAAAGGTTTCTAGTTGTATGCAACTCATATTTTGGAGGCAACAGGGGATGAAACTCCTAGGTTGGAGGACTATCAGGTGCTACAGGAATTCAGGGATGTGTTTCCTAAGGAGATTCTAGGGCTTCCCGAAAAGAGGGACATTGATTTCACAATTGAACTTGTGCCAGGAGCAGCACCAGTGTACAAGACACTCTACAGGATGAGTACACCAGAGATGCTAGAACTAAAGAATTTGTGAAGAAGAAAGATGGTACACTCAGGTTGTGTATTGATTATAGACAATTGAACAAGGTTACTGTGAAGAATAAATATCCTTTGCCTAGGATTGATGACCTCTTTGATCAAATGAGAGAAGTAAAGGTATTTTCCAAGATTGACTTGAGGTTTGGTTACCATTAGGTGAGAATCAAGGATGAAGACATTCATAAGACAGCCTTCAGAACAAGGTATGGACATTATGAGTTTATAGTGGTACCATTTGGTCTCACAAATGCACCCGTTACATTTATGTGCCTTATGAACAATGTCTTCAACAAGTATTTGGACAAGTTTTTTCTTGTTTTCCTTGATGACATTCTTATTTATTATAAGAAAGAGGAAGAGCATGAAGAGAATTTGAGATTGACATTGCAATTGCTCAGGGAGCATCAGCTGTATCCAAAGCTGAGCAAGTGTGACTTCTATAGAGATAGAATTCAGTATTTGGGTCACATTATCTCAGAAGAGGGTATATCTGTGGACCCTGAAAAGATTGAATCCATTATGAATTGGCCTACTCCAAGGAATGTGACCGATGTAAGATATTTTATGGGACTTGTAGGATACTATAGGAGATTCATCGAAGGATTGTCCAAAGTTGCACATGCCATCACTTCTTTGCAAAAGAAGGGGATACAGTTTGAATGGACATCGAGGTGTGAAGAAAGCTTCCAATAGTTGAAAAATATTCTCACCAGTGCACCAGTATTGAAAGTTGTAGACCAAGAGAAATATTTTGTGGTGTGTACCGATGCATGCGGACAAGGGCTTGGAGGATTCCTTATGCAAGACAACCACGTGATATGTTACAATTCAAGAAAGTTAAAGGAGCATGAGAAGAACTATGCCACTCACGATCTAGAGCTTGCAGTCATAGTACATGCCCTCAAGATATGGAGGCATTACTTGATGGGTAGAAGATTTGAGCTTAGGACAGACCATTGCGGTCTGAAGTATCTATTTGATCAACCTATTCTGAATGCTAGGCAAGTGAGACGACTGGATTTTTTATGTGAGTTTGATTTTGAAATCAAGCACATAAAGGGAAAAGAGAATAAGGTAGTTGATGCACTCAGCAGGAAGGTGCAGGAAATGCATGTGGCATCTCTTAGTATTTTCCAATCAGATTTGAGGCAGCAGATTGTTAACCGTACTGCCGGAGATAAATTGTATGAGCTGGTAAAAGACAAATTGCAGCAGCAAATTCTTGAGAAGAGGTATGAGGGATATAAATTGGAAGAATATGGACTTATTACTTATAAAGGCAGAATTTATATTCCAAATGTAGCAGAGTTGAGGAGAGTTGTTATGGATGAAATCCATCAAGCTCCATATTCTGGTCACCAAGGATACCAGAAGACAATTGCTACTACCAGAAAATAGTACTTTTGGCCAAGAATGAAAAAGGACATGGATGAATACATTTCAAGGTGCATGAAATTTCAGCAGGTATAGGTTGAGCATCAACACCCAGCAGATTTGTTGCAACCTTTTCCATTTCCATAATGGAAATGGGAAGTTATTTCCATGGATTTTATTACAATATTTCCAATGACTTGGAGAGAACATGATTCCATCATGGTTGTGGTAGACAAGTTGACAAAGGCAATGCATTTTATACTGGTGAAGTATACGCATGCGACTGATGAAATTGCAAAGATATTCATGAAAGATATTTTCAAATTGCATGGATTGCCTAAGGCAATAGTCTCTGACAGAGATGTCAAGTTCACTTCCAATTTTTGGAAGGGGTTGTTTGCAGATTTGGGTACAAAGCTAAACTTCAGCATTGCATACCATCCTCAGACAGATAAGCAGATAGAGAGAGTTAATCAGGTGCTTGAAGATATGCTTCGAATGTACATGATGGACAAACCAACCAAGTGAGAAGATTATTTACACTTGGTAGAGTTTGCTTATAACAATGGACAGTAGGAATCCTTGGGGATGAATTTGTATGAAGCTTTGTATGGAACAAGGTGTAGGACACTAGTGACTTGGGATAATCCAGTGAACAGGGTTGTGCTTGGTCTAGAATTGCTCAAGGAGATGGAGCAGGAGGTTGCCAAGATCAGGTAGAATCAGAAAGCAGCACAAGACAGACAGAAAAGCTATGCAAATAAGCATAGGGTGAACAGAGAGTTCAGTGTTGGGGATCATGTTTACCTCAGAGTGAGGGCAAAGAAGAGTTCCTTGAAGCTTGGAAGTTGTGCCAAGCTGTCACCAAGATATTGTGGGCCATTTGAAGTGCTTGAAAGAATAGGGCCAGTTGCATATAGACTTGCATTGCCTGATATCACTAGAGCTCATAATGGTTTTCATGTTTCTTTGCTTAAGAATTATGTACATGATCCTAACCATGTGATAAATTGGGATGTGATTCAGGTGGAACTCGAGGGAGAGTTCCAAATCGATCCAATGTGCATCCTCAACAGGAAAGTCACAATGCTCCAAAACCAAGCCATAGGGAAAGTAAAGGTGCAATGGGAGCACTGCGGTCCTTAAGAGGCTACGTGGCAGCTGGAGGATGCCATGCGATTGGAACATCCATTTTTGTTCAATTCTGTGGAACACTGAGGCGATACCTGTGTAGCATTTTGTTCAATTTTGTAAAGCACTGAGGACAGTGCTATTGAAGGGGAAGGGAAATGTAACACCCCGGTTTTCATCCCATTTTCATTAAATGTATATGATGTATATATTGAATTTAATCATGGTGTGGAGCTAAAGGCAAAAGCCCCACCATCGATTTGGTTGTTTTATGTTTCGGTGATTGAAATCGTTGCCGATGATATATCATGCTCTCCGGCACATATTAATTCTGGCATCATGTAAATATGCATTTTAATTAAAATAAACCCCAACCAACTATGTCAATGCAACCATAAGGAAAAGGGCATGATTTTCCTAAGGATAGGGAGGGAAATTATTAAACCTTGGGCCAATGGGGAAAAGCCAAGTGTCAACTGTTATACCCTTTTGACTTATTCACCTTTCCCTTGTCTCAATTAGTCAACTGCCACATTAAAACCTCTGTTGTTACTTGAGCATTTATTGTTGGGCAGTGGTGCGTGGCAGGACTATCAGTCCTTGCCCACACGCACTCCACTTGCAGACTCATTCACCCTCACGTGGGCAGGGAAAGCACCACGACCCCATTCTTCATTGTTTCCTCATGCAGAGAGCTGAGGGAGCCATTTTCTAGCATTCATGATTTTCCTGTGTAGGTGCCACTCACGTTCTAGGTTGTGTGGGTTCTCAATTATGATTGGGTTTCCTGGACATTTTACACTCACGCGTAGGCTTGGAATTCATCTCCACGCAGATTGTTTTTCCTTCCTCATGCAACTGAGAAATCGCTATTGTTTTCCCATGATTTTGGGTTTGTTGTGGGTTCATTTTCATTTTGGGTTGAAGTGGGTTCTTATTGGGTCGTTTTGGCCATAATAGGGCCAAGAACGACTCTGGAATCGAATTTCCCAGTCAGAGCTATGAATTGCTCGTTTTGTTGTGGGTATGCAGTGGTTGGTATTTGGACTGTGTTGGAGTGGGAATGAAGGTGTGGTATGCTTGATAAACCTGGTGTGTTTGGGAGCTACATAGATAGAGCTAGAGGGCTGGCTTTCTTCTCCACAACCCCTGAATAGCACTAGAAGGGAAGTCAGGGCCTAAGGGACTGTGTAGCAGAGAAGGGACTGATTCCTTATGTTGGGTGTGTGTGGGTGTCCTAAAAGTCAGGCTAGTTCTGGTGTAGGTGTCCTTAGCTCTTCAATGAGCCCACCAGCTTAGCATTCAGCTTTTCCCAACTCCCTGATAGCTTGATAAACCCAACTGTGTTGGCTTGGCTTATTTGTGTACCTTTGGCTATGTGTGAACCTGCTTAGTTCCTTATTCCTTGGGGAATCATGCCCAGCTCGGGGGTGGCAATGTTACTGAGAGACTAAGGAGCACACTAGCCTATGGTTGGGTGGAGCGATGTAGCTGATTAAGGGACAAATTACTCATAATATAAGTATTCTTGACTATCTCATCTTTGCAAATTGTATTTTGTTGTTTAATGAAAATGATGAACATGCTAAATGATTGAATGTATGGTTTTGCTTCCGCTGTATGGTAACAATGTATGCATGTTTTACTTCAAAGCATTTCGGTTTGTTTTTATGTGTGTATGTTCATGGCACCAGTTTTCCAGATAGACAACGGTTTGGTAGCATTCTCTTCGCTAGTCAGAGGGATGGGGACGTTACAATCTCTGGTATAAACTAATTAAACTAATTAAGATAGGACTACTCTGGGCAGGTTCAACCAACATCTCCATGGTGATATTGTATATGAACAAGTATAGACCATACATAACATTTTTTTGGAGCTCTTATAAGTTTGTATTTATGTGTTCTTGCCATCCCCAGTGGATGGCACATTGTGAAGGTGAATTCATACCTTCCTGTCAGGGTGTGTAGGTTGAAGGTTAGAGAAGGGTTCTCTAATGTTATATCCTAACTTTAGGTCTGGACCATAGACCTGTAAAAGCAACCTCAAATGTCAACTACATGGGATTACTAACTGATGTGATACATAGGCTATTGAATAGAGAACAATGACCTCCTTAGAACTTACCTATAGAGGAATACATACCTACCTTCGCTCTTCTTACTACTTAATCCCTGGATGAAAAAGTGAAATAAAGTCAGAAATCTATAGTCATGTTTTTACTGTTGAGGTTTGGTTTACCATGGTAGGGGGGTTTTCTATTCCAAGTTATATACTTAGGGAATGGTTCTAATAAGTAAGGCTCACCTCAACTGGTTTACCCTACTTTCCTGGGCCAAACCAACCAGGGATTCTATCCCTTGTGGAACGTGCATGGATCCAAACACACAAACATGGGGGTGGGATTGTCTATCTTATTTAATCACCTCATTCATGAACTTACTGGGCATATGGGATCCTGAAAAGCTACCCTTCTCCTTTAGGTCTGGTCTACATGTATGTCTGGTCTCAGTTTATAAGGAATAATCTTGGCTATCAGAGATAAACTATTCATGTATATGTTTGTTTTTAAGTAACCAACTTTCTCCAATGAATGGGTGTCTGCCTCCAGCAGGATGGGTGCAAGGGGGGCATACCCCAACGAAGAGAACCTTCATGAAATGCATGCTCTAGTAATAAAGAATTCAGTTATATGCCCAGATGATACATGGAGGTGGAATTCCAATAACCCATCCAAATGAGGTTGTTAAAAAGGTGCGGATCACTCGACCAATTAGTTTTTTCTTTTCAAGGATTTGGAATTTATCGCCTTCTTTTCATTTCCTCTTTTCAGATTTATAGGGGGTCACATCTTTCCATGGGATGAATTACATTTTCCCATGGGGTTTGGTTCCTTTTTTCTATCAAGAACTAACATCATGTGTCTTAGGAACCCCCTCAGGATTTGTAATTGATAGCATATGAAAGAATTAAAAGGGGAAGTCTAAGGTGGGATGTGAGAGGATGTGACTTCACCTTGTTAAGCACTCCTTGGAGTCATGGTCCAAATAAGAACCAAATGTGTCACATAAATCACTTGGATGATTCATACATAGAGATTTTATTTTTAGGCGGAGGATGGAATATTGAGTTCCACCACTTACATGGCTTCACTCATGACTTCATATTTAGAACGAAGCCAGTCCCTAAATTCTAGAAGATTGGGGAAATTATTGGTGGCATGGTTGGGTTGGAATCCCTAGAGTGAAACCTAGAAGGTTCGGAGTGGCCATAAGAGGTTGACCCACTATTCATTGTGTAGGGAAAAGAAAAGGGACTTTTTTGATGGGATGTTGTGGTTACATATTTTTATCTCATGATGGCATGGAGTTAGGCAGACATAATGGTCCATTGACATGCTAAGTATTAGACTCAAAAACTGCTCATCCACTTCCTAACAAAACTAATTTATTTGATGGTTTGGGTCCTAATGTAATCATACACATAAGAGAGAAACGATATGGAATAATAACTGGTGCGGGGGGGGCATTATAAGCACCAAAAAATGTAGATTATTTGGAAACACCAGGGCTAACATAAAAGAAGAATGAAACGGACTGGGTCCCACTGACCTTAGGTAAAACATTATCATGATTAAATTGTGGCTTGGGATCATAAAATGTAAGCTAGCCTAAGGTGATGATAGTCCCATTGTTAGGGAACAACATAACTCTAAACACGCATGAGGCAATGATTCTCATGGCATACATGCATTAGAGGAAATTTCAACTCAAAATGGGCCTTTTAACACTAATTCGAATTCCATGTCATCATGTGTTAGCCAATGAAATTGCTTTAAATTTGAAATATCTTATAGGTTTTAAACAATTTTTAATTATAAATTTGGGAATAGGTATCATAAAAAAACTACTTTTTTTGTTCGTATTTTTTACATATCTCCCTGTGTTTTTACTCAAATTTCGATCGGGAGATCTCCCTGCATGCAAAATTAAATTCCGCATCCAACGAGTACCCACTCTGCATACTTATTACGGACCCTGCTACTCCAAAAACAAGAAATACCTGAAAAATGTGATGATGACATCATCATCACCTTTTTTCATATATTTCTTGTTTTTGGAGTAGAGGGGTCTATCTAAATTATGTTGAGTGGGTACTGATTAGATGGGTAATTTAATTTCGCATCCAACGAGCTCTCCCGATCGAAATTTGAGTAAAATCAAAGAGAGATATGTCGAAAATCCGAACAAAAAAAGCAGTTTTTTTCTTTTCTTCCTCCAAAATTAATAAATATTATTTTATTATTTTAACTATTATTTTATTATTTTTCTTGGGAGGCCCATTTTGAGTTAAAATTTCCTCTAATGTAACTACATCTGAGGAGGATGTCGTGGTCTAATGGAGCATAAACTAACTCTACATATATAATGTTTTTTACCTACTAACTCAATGGGAACATTGAAATTATGTCTTTGCGGCTAGAAAGCCCAAAGAATGTATATAGTGCATGAATATGCACGAAGTATGATCATAGATGGGACCAGTTCAGGTGATCCTAATTTTATCCACTCATTTACTAACATTACGCAAGTAGAAGCTTCTTCATTAATGATGCACCAATGTATTTATCTTTTTTATAGTGACCGATACTTGGAATGCTATAGACAATGGAAGCTTTTGCTCCACTTTATAGAAGTAAAAATTAATAAACCTAAAATTTGAAGGACCAACAAAACCTAGTGCGGATATTTAAGCATTCTTTTGAGAAGGGAAATTATGAAGGACTTCAAGAGCTGACATAGCAGCAGGTGAATGTGCTAGGTCATCCACAATCCTGTAATTATGAGTGGTGTAACATAATGGTGGCTTTGGTACCTTTGGGGTAGGGTCACTATTCGGTCATGGTATTTTCAAAGTGGTGCTAGCAGAGGACATGTTGTTATTTGGTTTTACATATATGAGCTTTAGCGGCATACCATGCTACCTAGTAAGCATCTTAAGATTAAACTTTGCATCATTCATGTCAATTTTTTGATAGATGGATCATTTTATTTTCGTGAACTAGAAACATTATTTGGGGCCTCATTTGGTTGAGTAGTCATAACCAACCCTTGTATTGGAAATGGATTTCACAACACTGCTGGTTGTTGGCTCACATGTGGAGCTTATGCTTTTTCCCCCAAAAAAGGAGAATTAGTGTTGGTGCCTACTCCTCCAACAGCCCTCCAATGATGAATATATAGAAGGAGAGGTGGCATTGTGTGTAATGACCGTATCGACCATCAATTATGAAAGGCTTATTTGTTAAGTTATGGGTTCTTAATAGTTTGTGTGGGATTATTCAAATGCATGTTTTGGTTTGTCGAATTTTGGTCGACACCTACATTGGTGGGTTTATTTTTCTATGTGTCTCAAGTGTTCTGGTTTTGGAACTTCTTATTATCCTTATTACTTTTTTATGATTTTTGGGGGATTTGGTGTAGCTTGTTGTGCAAAGAATTGTCCTTGGTAAAGGGGATTAGTTTAAACAATTTTTTGTTGGGCTGGAGGTGTAGGAGACTATAGAGCAGGAGCTGCCAGTAAAAGATAATAATAGTTTTTGTGTTGCCCACCATATTGTGCATTGGTTCCTCCACATAAATAAATTTAACATGGTGGATTATGTTATTGTGGTGCACTATGTATTTAAGTACTAGCTCCTAAGTGTGAGGATAAACAACTACGCTAGTAAGGTCTGCTTTACCAACTCAGTTGCAAAGGGGCTACCCATACTAGTTACCATGAGTGGTGCAATTGCATGGGTTTTTCTTGTAAGATATCGATCCTATGACACCATCCGTTGTGTGAGATACCCCCAATTATCCTGTGGGGTGTCGCTGGATTAGGGGGCATCGAGGAGAACAATGTATCCCTACCATGACTTACTGTAAATGAGATCAAACTGTTGCACTTTCAAGACCACTTCACCCTTTTTGGGAGCCAACATTTGCTTTATGTCTTTCATGATTTGGGGAGGTAGAGACTTAATGAACCAATAAAATAGAATGGATTCCTCAAACATAACCTTACCACTACATCTACTATGCCATTCATGAATGTTATTGGTGATATGGGTTGTAGTATCTTGGTTACAATCAAAAATTAACTCTACTTATATATCATATTGGATAGGTAGCTGGAAGAAGGTTAAGAATGCCATGGCTAGGGATCAAACACTTCATGAGAAATTCTATTTCAGTCAAGGGAGGTATTCGCAAAAGTGCTCGATGATCAAGAGGCCAATAAGACCGGGAGCCAAAGAAAGAAATAATACTTGACTTGATGGGTAAACAAGGATTTATAAGAGGTGACGTGAATTTCAAAGGAATATCTCAAGACTAAAAATTCATGAGCAAAGTTCTTTTCAAACCCGAGAGGTTGATACAAGGGCTTCTAGAACCAATACATATAATCAAAAATAGACAACGGGAGCACCTGGAGGACAGTCGACGACCTCCAATAGATGGAAAAATGGTCAAAGAGAGGAGAACTAGTTAACGCTGTGAAGGGTCGATGAAGGAACAAGTTAAAGCGTTTTGACTGGGAAATGATCGATAATTGACAAAAGGAAGAAAGGACCAACGAAAAATAGTCGAAGGAAGAAAGTAGCCATAAAATTGTGATTAAGGAGTAGTCAATGATTGGTGGAAAGCAGCAGAGGAGCCGGTTAAAAGCAAGTCGATGCTGAAAATTTATCAACTAACTAGACAGTCAAAAACCCAAGTAATAGTGCAGTGGGGTAGTTGGAGTAGTTGCAAAGCAGTTATGGTAGTTGTTGGAGTAATCCAGGTGGTGAAACATGTTGAATGAACTAGATGGTGTATTTAATGCATCCATGGAAGTTCCTAGGATTAATATAACTTCTAGAATGGGGAATCGAATACTATGTATGGAAGCGTAACTATAAATATCAACGAATGTTTAAGAGAAGAGGAGAAGTTTTATTATGAATAATTTTAGACATGGAGAGAAGGAAAAAAGCATTGACCCATTCTGTGTTGTTGTAATCATGCATGTGCTTCAGAGAGAGAGAGTGAGTATGAGTAAATTATTGAGGACATGTTGGCCTGTTTTTCTGAACTAGGCCAATAAGGAGGTTTTGTCCACACAATCATCTTAAAGTAGCGTCCGGTGTGTTTGATTTAACAAAACCTCGCAGGTTGTGGTCCTGCTACCAGCTGATTTTCTCTTAAGGAGAAATTAAAATCAGCAAAATCTAACCTATTCTAATGTTATTTCTACCTAAATAAATCCTATAATTAATTTTAACTGTCTAAACTATCTAATGGTTGCTTTCTTAAGGAAAGACTTCAATTTATTTTTTTTAATTTTCTGAATATAAAGATTTGTAAAACACACTAAAATTCTATAAATTGATTTAACAGCTGTTAATCTGGAAGATACTAAAATAAAATCTAATTAAAACTATTTTATATGTCCTGTCTCAGCTGAGAGCATCTCTAAAGACTAGATTAACTATTAATCAATAAAAGATGAACAGAAAGACTAAAAGCACAATTCAAATAGAAACATTTAAATCATGAGTAATAAGTCACTCTGTTATATGACAACAGAATTGGAAAACAACTAAAAATAAACAGTTATTTTAACTTTCTGAAATTAATTAATAATTAATTATCAACATAGCTATTTGAACTTCAAGATAATGTCTACTATAAAATCACTGTCAACATACAAATGATATTTTTAACAGACAGAAGAGTATATCATTATAGCTTAAGTTTATAGTAAAAATACTAATAAACACAATCATAACGATATATTTGTTCAAAATGCGATATTGAACTGATAAAGTGCAAATTGTAATTAAACACACATATATCAAAGCATGATGTGTTAATATTAAGAAAGAAGATAAGATGCTGAAATATATATAATATATCGAAAACGAAAATACCAGTAATGGTATCAGTCTGTAGATGTCCAGTTGTATTCACATCCAATGATTCAACTTCAGGAATGAAATAACACCAGCAACAAAATATATTTCCAGTATGTTTTCTTCAAACACTCCATCCCTAGTTCATCAAAATTCCTATCTTATATAATACTACGATTCAGTTTTCCCTATTAATGTTACATGCAACATTATAGGGCTCCTATAACTAAAAAGAGAATCAAATCTTCTATATCAAACACCTATCACTATAAACAGAAAAACGACTAGCCTCGTTCCAGGTACTTGGAAAATTCTTGGCCATTGTTGAAACTCCAGCTTTTAATAAGTAGACACATCTCCATGCCAACGTATTAACAATATCCTGAAACTCTAGAGAGAAGTGATGACAAACCCACCTGCGTTTAACAAATGAGGTATCTCATTAAAGCTGTTTACAATAAATACAACAGAATAAACTAAGATTTTAATGCATGCCTGTAAAATCTGCGATTTTACAGGCATGTATTACAAAAAATATTTCATTACCTGTTTAACAGCAATACGATCCATGCAAAAGGAAAATGAGAATAACCATCATGTTTTACTTTGAAGAGCGATTACTCTTCGTGCTTCAGTCAATTTGGCCTTTAACCTGAAAATATTTATGTTTTGTTTTTCAATTCTTTCAAGTAGGTGCTGGTTCATACCTAATATCGACCTCTTCGCTTTTTTATACTGATTCTTTTTAGCACTCATTTCTTTCCATCTACTGATCCAATCCAGCAACTCTTCTCTAAATGTTATATTTTCCTCTTCTAACAATGCTGTACTGGATAGGCAATGCTTAAGTTTATCCTTCAACTCTGTGATTTTAGCCTGGTATGCATTATCTAGTACATGCTGCAGAGTTTCTTTTTCATTGGCTACCTGAGGAGAAATATGGTTTTCAATATGTTGACTAGATGATGGTTCAGGTTCTGCAACGCCTGTGTCTATACCTGGTTGATTAACCTCGGCCTTGCCTGATTTTGCATCATTACCCTTTACGAAAGTAAGATTATTTACATGAATTGTATCAGGGATAGACGACGGGATTTCATCTTCAATATGGACGACCGCGGGCTGAGAAGCCTATTGATTAACCATAGGACCCGAAATTGTATGGGTACTATTCATACTCCTAGTAACCCTCCTTGAAAACAATAGATTTTCCGAATCAAACCCTCCCTTGTCACAACAAATCTGGGCAAGACGATCTAATCTACGCATAGACTCCCTGCTGTGTTCATAAGGTTTATTTAATTCAGATATATTTTTACACTCAACAACATTATCAGTTTCTCTTTTGCTTAATATTTCTTTTGTTTCTGCAGGGGTGCTATGACCTTTACCAGATAAAGGCTGATTCAGGACTGCTTCAGAGTCACAAGGGACTGTATTCCCGTCATCATCATTACTAATCCCATCGTTTATGTGTATACTGACTTCCCCGAACCCTTTTACCTCTGATACAGTTTCAGAAGTATTATTATCCTCAGAATTTATGGCTTTTCGTTTCTTACGAATTCTTGGGGAGGGATTTGGCCAGTACTGCGTCGGCCCCAACTGACAGTCGGTTAAAAAACTATCCCATGACCTGCCATTTACAGACAATTGATGTTGCACTATAATTTTGATTAACCCGTGGTGGAAAATACTTCTATCAGGGTTACTAAATATTCTAACTAACTGTGACATATTCTTCAAGCTTTGCCACAAATAGAATGACAAATTGAGCTTACAACCCTGTAATGCTAATAGCAATCTTAAATGGTAATAGTGTAAATGGGATAAATGCCCGTCACAAGACACGTACCTTACCAAGATTTCGTAATAAGCTCTCCATTCAGGCTTCAAAAACCTCACAGGGACACCTATCTTCAGCTTAGTATCATCTGGCAAAGGTAGCAGCAGAGATAAACACCTCTTCTTATTAACCTTGCTACCCTTAAACCAGCGTTCTCCAACTTGTGGGAGCTGTGTCGCTGCTGCTATCTTGTCTTCGTTAATAACGAACTCAAAACCCCCTATCTACACAATGTTGTCTTTTAAATTCATGGCAAACATTTTAGTTACTTCTGCATGATGGTCGTCGAAACTTCTAAAGAATTTCCCCCACCCAATTTTCTCGAATCGCAGAGCTACCTTCTCGTCGGCTTCTATGAGTTCAGAACCAAAGATTTCATAACGGTTCAGAGGAGCCATAGTTTCCTCCACGCTCTCTTGGCTTCGAACTGAAATGAACGGAGAGGTGAAAAGGGAGGGAATAGGTACCCAAACGTATGACATGATGTGCAGACTTCGCATGCTTTGGATCTGACGGATATGAGATCTATGGACTTGGCCATTTTTAGCCGAACCTAAGAAATGATGAGTGCTGCAACTTAACGTTATATCATGATATATGCAGGCTTATCTATGATTTAGACACGACTAGTAGTGATACTCAACCAAATCAGCGTACCAGAGATTTTGTGATTGACGAATCATAAATTCAAACATTGATTATAGACAGTGGTTAATAATGAACTTGTACATCGTGATAAAATGAAATGACTATCAACATTCAATTCTGTTAATACGATGCCTACATATGTTCATAGCTGTCGATTTATCATGAGGTGCAAACCACATCTCTGTGCTAACTCAACAATCCGAATGACAAATGTTATCAATGTGACACATGGCCCTTCGTAAACTCTGTCACTTTAATAGTCTTCTTCAGTTTTAGCGTGAAAGGTGGTAGCACTCTATGTGATATAGTGATGAAATCACATATCCTAATGTTAACATGACAACTAGCGAAATGGATTGATTTAATATCTATGTCATGTATTTCATAGGCTTAGTTTTAAATCTTTCAAAGATCCTATATATGAATATCAAACATTAAATTGATAGGATATTTAAATGATAAAACTATAATATGTGAAAAATCCTATATGAAAATCATCTATTCATTAACTATAATATTTACAAAAATCATAGTAAGGCATTACATGGAATATAAACTTTAAGTTTAAAAGTCACCTTTAGTTCTAAGAACTTAGGATGAGTAATACCTCACCCATATCCAGCTTTTAAACAAACACAAGATGTGTTTTATTGATTTTCCCTTAGCATATTATCCTTTCGATTTTTTTTATTTTTTTTAAAATCATATATGGTCACATAAATTTATCTTAATGATTGAATTAATTACATGAAAATTTATGAAACTAACTGACAGTTGTTAATTGCCAAGTTTACTAGCATGATTTCACCAACTTCTAAAATATCATTTTATTCTTCTTTGATTGAGAGTACCTTCAAAATCAAAGATTCTGAAGGTGCTCTTTCATAATTTTGAATTGGTAAATCATAGAAAGAGCTGATCTCTCTTCATCTTATTGAGAGATGAAGAGGTTGTTACTAGCTGCCAACAAATGGCGACAACCTGGGCGAACCAGTTATCTCTGCTTATACAAAATGATAAAAACGAAATCTTAAAACTTGTTAAAAACAATAAAAAATTCTTTATCTACATAAACCATTATTTACTCAGACTCATAAGTATAACTCAGAAATATCACATCTTTAAAAACAGAAATTTGATTAGGGATAAACTTAAAAATATCTTGGTCAAAACAAGGTACTTCGTAGTAAGGATAACCTCTACCATCAGCATAGAGTATAGAAATCTACTTCTATGAAAACTTTCCAGAATCTGTTCCATAATATAATAATTTTCTTTTTGTTTTGTTTTGTTTTCTTTTAAAACAATAATTCTGCCTGAAGACTACTATCTGGGTATGGTATCCCAATGTGATAGTATCATTCACGAGAGCTGTCTGAAATAAGCAAGCCGGCTCGTGATGAGACCTCTTGTCTTTTAATTTTTAAAATCAAAAGCCATCACCCTGGTGATCAGAAATGAAGTTATTCCAGACAACACTGATGATCATGATTAGGCCGGCTCGTGATGAGACCTCCTATTCTTCAGTCAAAAGTTATGTTTTTATTTCAATTTCATCTTTTAAATTTCATAAAATGAGAGATCATTACCCAGCATGGTGACCAAACGGTAATGTCAGTCATTAATATCACCAGAAAATGAATCAGCTGGATCGTGATGAGACCCCTTATCTTTAGGTTTTTTAAACCAAAATCCATTACTAGTTTCCTAATAATGTCATACTGGTGATATTTGTGATTCTGATCGGACCGGCTCATTACCGAGACCTTCCGTCTCTCACTTTTAGCCTTTTATTAACTGGAACAAATCCTAGATAGTTTTCAGATGATAAAACTTTTCTAAGACTAATGATAGAGGTCTATAAGAGTTTTTCAAAAGTACAAGCTTCGAATAAGACATTTTAACAAGCTATCCCCATTTTTAAGAAAATGACAGGATGAAGAATAATCTGAGAAACACTTACAAATAAAAACAATAAAGGTCTTTTGCAAATTTAAGAAATTTTGATCATCCTGAACAAATTTTTAAAAGATTTCAGTCTAGTATCAAAATTTTTCAAGCTGATGAGCAAACTGATTTTATTTATTTACATTAATTTCTATAGCAGCTAATTACAGATTACTGACTGACTGGCAGATTATATATAAAAATTTGACAGTCTGTAATATGTATCTTAACAGAAAAACTGACTGAAATAACAGCATGATAAATTATAACTTTGTTTATATACAAAATCATAAATTTATTTACAAACAGAAATCAAATTATATACATTTTAAGACAGAAAATATTAACAGAAATATTTTTTCAGAATCAGTCCATTCACAGGGAATGTTTCGCACTGTCCTTCAAGTGTTTGCAATCAAAAGGTACTTGGGCCTATTTTCTCAGAAATAACAAAGGGACCTAACCACAGTTTCTGAAACTTAGTATGATCTCCCTTTTCCTCATGAGCTTTATCCCATTTTAGAACTAGGTCTCCCACCTGAAGTTCTCGACTGGAACTAAAAGATTGGTGAAACCATGATTTCACAATCTGTTGATGTTTTGCAAAGTGTTGTTTTGACTTTTCTCTTTCTTCCTCCAGTTTTAACAAAGTATTAATTCTCTTTTCCATTGCTGGACATTCTTCATCTTGAACAGACTGAGCTAACTGTAATGAAGGTAAGAACAGATTTGGCGGTAAAATAGCATCAGTTCCATATACTAAGAAGAATGGTGAGTTACCTATCATAGCCTTAGGAGTTACTCTGTCTGCCCAAAGGGCATTTACCAATTCTGTATGCTAGTTATGATGATGAACTGAAATAGTTCTTTTGAGAATTTTTAATAATTTTTTGTTGGTTGATTCAGCTAGACCATTCCCATGGGGGTGATAGTTAGCTGAATACCTGATTCTTATTCCCTTCTCTAAAGTAAACTGAGTTAACTGGATTGATGAAAAATACGAAGCATTATAAAAAACGAGGGAATCGGGAATACCAAATCTTGTTATGATAAAGAATTCCAAAAATAGTATAACCTGATTGGTATTTACAACTTTCAATGGTGCAGCTTCAGCCCAACGAGTGAAATAATCGATTGCAGTTATTATATATTTATGTTGCATAGATGAAGGAGGATTTATTGGACCTACTATATCAATACCCCATTGCTGAAAAGGTCTTTCAGCTGAAACAGGTTGTAAAGGAAAAGCAGGTTTTTTAACCCTTCCTGTAGCAAGTTGACATTCTTGGCATTTTCTGACAAAGGTAAATGAATCTCGAAACAAGGTGGGCCAGTAATAACCATCCCGCAAAATTTTATGTGCAGTGGTCTCTCCCCCAAAATGACCTCCTGCTGGTCCAGCATGTGATTCTTTCAGAATTACTTCTGTTTCATCTTTATCTAGACATTGAAGGTATACTCCATCTGAATTTCTCCGAAAAAGGATATTATCAATTAATAAATAAGGAGCAGACTTCAATATGGGTGCTCTTTTCTTCTTTGGTTCCAAGTAATCAGGGGCAGACCCTGTTTCCAAAAGTATCTGTATGTCTGTATACTAGGAATCTTGAGGTGGTGGATAAAAATAAATTTCCCTGGTAAGTAAAGCCTCATCAATGACAGTTTCAGCTTTATTATCAGGTAAGTGAGCCGCTTCAGCAGCTAATTTACATAGCCCTTGGCCTTTCACTATCGTTGAGGGTTTAATGTCTAAGTCGTATTCTTGCAGAGCTGTCATCCAAGGTGCCCTCTTTTCACCTAAGTCTTTCTGTACCAACAAGTTTCTGACTGAGGAATAAGGGACAGTTATTTTCGTTTTAGATTTTAGTAAGTAAGGACGAAAATGTTTAACAGCTTTAAAAACAACAAAGGCTTGCTTATCGACTTCGTGGTAATTAAGTTCAGCACCTTTGAAGTTTGAACTCATGAAATAAATTGGGACTTCATTATTCTGCTGATTTAATTGAGTTAGAACTGCTGCATATGAAATATCAGAAGCAAAAGTATATAATATGAAATCCTTATTAAAATCTGGGCTTAGAAGGCTAGGAGCTTCTGAGATGGCTTCTAAAATTTTCTGAAATGACTCTTTT
>LPNX011065119.1:137195-187288 GCA_001517045.1 Pseudotsuga menziesii
TCCATATGCATCTGGAATATCAGCAACAACAATATCTATAATTTGATAAACCGAAGGGTTACAAGCAATCCTGACTAAGATGTCTTTCATTTCCCCTACAACCTTTACATTAGTCCTGTCCAACTGAGTTATTTGAGAATTTGATGGGACAAATTTTCCATTCAATTTCTTGCATACTGATAAAGGCATGACATTGGAGGATGCTCTGGAATCTACCATGCAGTTATGAACATTCCTATTGAAAATTTCAAAGGTAAGTAAGAATGGAGGTGTAGTTGATTTAGAATTCTTACCTATCAGCAAAGCTTTATCAGCCGTTGCTTTTCCTTTTTCAGTTGCTGTTGGATCATTATTAGAAATTTTTGCAGCAACATTTTGTTTTGCATTAGGAATAATTAAACTTACTGCAGGATTTATAACATGACTATTAGGCATTGGGTAGATTTGAAGAAGATCATACATACTGATGTTTGCATGAGTCTTCTTTAAATCTTCAATGATATCATATTGTAAATCTAATCTGGGAGCATTTTGAATAGTTTGGGTACCTTTGGTTGATTGAGTCTGCTTACCGGATTGAGTTTGTTTATTTGGTTGTGAGTTATTGTTGTCATTATTTGTAGTAGAACTTGAAGCACCGGGAGTGTTTGCAAATGTCCTACTATGAGTATTATATTCATGTTGTACTGTAGGTGGACTTCTGCTCTCATGTTCTTTCACAAGACTATCCCAGAAATGACCGTTAACTTGTTGAGGTTCTTCTGATTCTTCATCATTTTCTGACTCCTCGTCTTCTTTGTTTTCATTTATTTCTTGATTAGAAGGCGTTTTAGACAAAGATAAAACAACTCAAATTGTATTATAAATCTCTTCATTTGCTTCTATGTTAGGTGGTGTATTCTTATTATTTGCATTAGGGTTTTGTCTAAATTGATTTCTAAAATAACCCCTAGCAGGAGAAGCTTCAGAATTGGTTTTCTTTAACCCTATAACTTCATTGGTTAATGTTCAAATAGTGTTTTGCAGCTGTTCCACATCGAATGCTTTGTCTTTATCTGAATTAGGTTTTTCCGTCTTTTTACGAGGAAAAGAATCAGATTTTACACTTGTATCCGGTTCATAGGACATAGAATCTTTCTCGACTTTGATGGCTTCCTCAAAAGTTTCTATTAATGTTGTTTTTCCATCTCTCTTCACAAACATCCCGGAATACTTAGGTAAGGCTGACGTATAATTTTCAATAATTATGTCTTCCGGAGGTTGAGAGGCAATTGGGATTTTGTTTTTTAATGTCAGAAACCTTTGATTGAAATACTTGATTCTTTCTTTAGGCTCCATTTTAATTCTAGATAATTCTAGGGCTAAAAGAGCGGGTTTTTTTATCTTCCCCGAATTTATCTAGAAAAGCTTTATTAAATTCCCCCCAGTTTGTGATAGATCCCTGTACCAACAAAAAATACCAGGTAGAATCTCTTCCTTCAAAAGTTAAAGGAAACAATCGACAAACTACATCTTCATGTTGAACGTTCAAAGTTTGAACAGCCAACATGAATTTGTCAACATGCACCTCTGCAGGTTCTTTGTCATCTGGGTTAAACTTAGGGAGGAGTTTATCTGAGTGTTTAGGCAAAGGATGTTGTACTCTAGGGACTGCTACAGCAGTTGTCCTTAGCCAAGGGAGTTGTGGATTGGGTGGATTGGGTGGAGGATTGCCTCTTCCTCCCACAGGTACATTTCCTGCCATTGGGCTTCCTTCAGAACTTGAGGAACTTCCTGAATTGGAAGGTCTTGGACTATCAGGTGGTGAATCAGGAGGAGAAGGTGGCTGATCAGAACCGCCTCCTGCAATTAGTCTTCTAGCAGTATTTGTTTGAGTAATCTGCCTTTGATGTCTTTCAACCTGATGGTGGGGAGTACTACCAGTTATCTCCAAATCTTGCGTAACTATGGTCAATTGTGGATTATGTCACTACTGTCTAGGGAGACTATAATCTGTTGGAGAAATACCAAGCTGATTAGCGTAGGCTCTAGTAAGAATATGTCTAGATTCTTCCAGAGTTTGAGCACTTTGTGCGGGAGTAAAGGGAGAAGTGACAAGATCACGCTCGAGAATGTTCCTAACGGTTTCTATAAAAGGTGATCTATTGACTTCTGGAGATTGTTGGCTGGTTGGAAATGTTTCATTAGTTTCACCTGCCATTACTCATTAACAGGCCCTCCTTGTAGCGCCATTTGTTGGCCTGTTTTTCTAAACTAGGCCAATAAGGAGGTTTTGTCCACACAATCAACTTAAAGCAGCGTCCGGTGTGTTTGATTTAACAAAACCTTGCATGTTGTGGTCCTGCTACCAGCTGATTTTCTCTTAAGGAGAAATTAAAATCAGCAAAATCTAACCTATTCTAATTTTATTTCTACCTAAATAAATCCTATAATTAATTTTAACTGTCTAAACTATCTAATGGTTGCTTTCTTAAGGAAAGACTTCAATTTATTTATTTATTTATTTTTTCCTGAATATAAAGATTTGTAAAAGCACACTAAAATTCTATAAATTGATTTAACAGCTGTTAATCTGGAAGATACTAAAATAAAATCTAATTAAAACTATTCTATATGTCCTATCTCAGCTGAGAGCATTTCTAAAGACTAGATTAACTATTAATCAATAAAAGATGAACAGAAAGACTAAAAGCACAATTCAAATATAAACATTTAAATCATGAATAATAAGTCACTCTGTTATATGACAACAGAATTGGAAAACAACTGAAAATAAACAGTTATTTTAACTTTCTGAAATTAATTAATAATTAATTATCAACATAGCTATTTGAACTTCAAGATAATGTCTAATATAAAATCACTGTCAACATACAAATGATATTTTTAACAGACAGAAGAGCATATCATTATAGCTTAAGTTTATAGTAAAAATACTAATAAACACAATCATAACGATATATTTGTTCAAAATGCGATATCGAACTGATAAAGTGCAAATTGTAATTAAACACACATATATCAAAGCATAATGTGTTAATATTAAGAAAGAAGATAAGATGCTGAAATATATATAATATATCCAAAACGAAAATACCAGTAATGGTATCAGTCTGTAGATGTCCAGTTGTATTCACATCCAATGATTCAACTTCAGGAATGAAATAACACCAGCAACAAAATATATTTCCAGTATGTTTTCTTCAAACACTCCATCCCTAGTTCATCAAAATTCCTATCTTATATAATAATACGATTCAGTTTTCCCTATTAATGTTACATGCAACATTATAGGGCTCCTATAACTAAAAAGAGAATCAAATCTCCTATATCAAACACCTGTCACTATAAACAGAAAAATGACTAGCCTGGGTCCAGGTACTTGGAAAATTCTTGGCCATTGTTGAAACTCCAGCTTTTAATAAGCAACCACATCTCCATGCCAACGTATTAACAACGTCCTGAAACTCTGGAGAGAAGTGATGACAAACCCACCTGCGTTTAACAAACGAGGTATCTCATTAAAGGTGTTTACAATAAATACAACAGAATAAACTAAGATTTTAATGCATGCCTGTAAAATCTGCGATTTTACAGGCATGTATTACAAAAAATATTTCATTACCTGTTTAACAGCAATACGATCCATGCAAAAGGAAAATGAGAATAACCATCATGTTTTACTTTGAAGAGCGATTACTCTTCGTGCTTCAGTCAATTTGGCCTTTAACCTGATAATCTTTATGTTTTGTTTTTCAATTCTTTCAAGTAGGTGCTGGTTCGTACCTAATATCGACCTCTTCATTTTTTTATACTGATTCTTTTTAGCACTCATTTCTTTCCATCTACTGCTCCAATCCAGCAACTCTTCTCTAAATGTTCTATTTTCCTCTTCTAACAATGCTGTACTAGATAGGCAATGCTTAAGTTTATCCTTCAACTCTGTGATTTTATCCTGGTATGCATTATCTAGTACATGCTGCAGAGTTTCTTTTTCATTGGCTACCTGAGGAGAAATAGGGCTGTCAATATGTTGACTAGATGATGGTTCAGGGTCTGCAACGCCTGTGTCTATACCTAGTTGAGTAACCTCGGCCTTGCCTGATTTTGCATCATTACCCTTTACGAAAGTAAGATTATTTACATGAATTGTATCAGGGATAGATGACAGGAAGTCATCTTCAATATGGACGACCATGGGCTGAGAAGCTTGTTGATTAACCATAGGACCCGAAATTGTATGGGTACTGTTCATACTCCTAGTAACCCTCCTTGAAAACAACAGATTTTCCGAATCAAACCCTCCCTTGTCACAGCAAATCTGGGAAAGACGATCTAATCTACGCATAGACTCCCTGCTATGTTCGTAAGGTTTATTTAATTCAGATAGATTTTTACACTCAACAACATTATCAGTTTTTCTTTTGGTTAATATTTCTTTTGTTTCTACATGGGTGCTATGACCTTTACCAGATAAAGGCTGATTCGGGACTGCTTCAGAGTCACAAGGGACTGTATTCCCGTCATCATCATTAGTAATCCCATCGTTTATGGGTATACTGAATTCCCCAAACCCTTTTACCTTTGATACAGTTTCAGAAGTATTATTATCCTTAGACTTTATGGATTTTCATTTCTTACGAATTCTTGGGGAGGGATTTGGCCAGTACTACGTCGGCCCCAACTGACAGTCGGTTAAAAAACTATCCCATGACTTGCCATTTATAGACAATTGATGTTGCACTATAATTTTGATTAAACCATGGTGGAAAATACTTCTATCAGGGTTACTAAAACTTCTAACTGCCTGTGACATCTTCTTCAAGCTTTGCCACAAATAGAACGGCAAATTGAGCTTACAACCCTGTAATGCTAACAGCAATCTTAAATGGTAATAGTGTAAATGGAAGAAACGTCCGTCACAAGACACGTACCTTACCAAGATTTTGTAATAAGCTCTCCATTCGGGCTTCAAAAACCTCACAAGGACACCTATCTTCAGCTTAATATCATCCGACAAAGGCAGCAGCAGAGATAAACACCTCTTCTTATTAACCTTGCTACCCTTAAACCAGCGTTCCCCAACTTGCGGGAGCTATGTCGCTGCTGCTATCTTGTCTTCGTTAATAACAAAATAAAAACCCCCTATCTGCACAATGTTGTCTTTTAGATTCATGGAAAACATTTTAGTTACTTCTGCATGATGGCCGTTGAAACTTCTAAAGAATTGCCCCCACCCAATTTTCTCGAATCGCAGAGCTACCTTCTCGTCGGATTCTATGAGTTCAGAACCAGAGATTTCATAATGGTTCAGAGGAGCCATAGTTTCCTCCACGCTCTCCTGGCTTCGAACTGAAATGAACGGAGAGGTGAACAAGGAGGTAATAGGTACCCAAACGTATGACATGATGTGTAGACTTCGCATGCTTTGGATCTGACGGATATGAGATCTCTGGACTTGGCCATTTTTAGCCGAACCTAAGCAATGATGAGTGCTTCAACTTAACGTTATATCCTGATATATGAAGGCTTATCTACGATTTAGCCACGACTAGTAGTGATACTCAACCAAATCGGGGTACCATATATTTTTTGATTGACGAATCATAAATTCAAACATTGATTGTAGACAATGGTTAATAATGAACTTGTACATTGTGATAAAATAAAATGACTATCAACATTCAATTCTGTTAATACGATGCCTCCATATGTTCACAGCTGTCGATTTATCATGAGGTGAAAGCCACATCTCTGTGCTAACTCAGCAATCCGAATGGCAAACGTTATCAATTTGAGACATGGACCTTCGTAAACTCTATCACTTTAATAGTCTTCTCCAGTTTTAGCGTGAAAGGTGGTAGCACTCTATGTGATATAGTGATGAAATCACATATCCTAATGTTAACATGACAACTAGCAAAATGGCTTGATTTAATACCTATGTCATGTATTTCAGAGGCTTAGTTTTAAATCTTTCAAAGATCCTATATTTGAATATCAAACAATAAATTGACAGGATATTTAAATGATAAAACTAAAATATGTGAAAAATCCTATATGAAAATCACTTATTCATTAACTATAATATTTACAAAAATCATAGTAAGGCATTACATGGAATATAAACTTTAAGTTTAAAAGTCACCTTTAGTTCTAAGAACTTAGGATTAGTAATACCTCACCCATATCCAGCTTTTAAACAAACACAAGATGTGTTTTATTGATTTTCCCTTAGCATATTATCCTTTCGAATTTTTTTATTTTTATTTTTAAAATCATATATAGTCACATAAATTTATCTTAATGATTGAATTAATTACATGAAAATTTATGAAACTAACTGACAGTTGTTAATTGCCAAGTTTACTAGCATGATTTCACCAACTTCTAAAATATCATTTTATTCTTCTTTGATTGAGAGTACCTTCAGAATCAAAGATTCTGAAGGTGCTCTTTCATAATTTTGAATTGGTAAATCATAGAAAGAGCTGATCTCTCTTCATCTTATTGAGAGATGAAGAGGTTGTTGCTGGCTGCCAACAGGACATAACATTCCCTGCATATCTATGTAGTGTAACAGTCGATGTCCATTCTATCTTTCTTATTTAAATTGTATCATAACCTCTCTTGTATAGATATTTTTTTTATTTAATTGAAAAGACATACTTTTTGGCAAGATTTGTGTTGTGTGTGTTTGTTTCCATTGCGTCACTTTGAAAAGTGGGCAATCCCTAAGGTCGTGGTTGTATCACTTTGTAGTTGTACTTCTAAAGTTAAGATTACAATTGATTGTGTAGTTCTGTAGTTGAAGATTTATGTCCAGCCATATCTTTGGAGAAAAATATGTATCATTTTTGTTGAATTACTAGAATTGAACGAGAAATTTTGTAGTTGACTATTAAATTTTAATAGTTGTTCAAATAATCATTTATTTATAATTTGATTTCTATGCATGGTGAAGAAGAATTTTGGTATTCGAATCAAAGCGATAATGGTAGTCTCAGGTTTGAATGTAATGGACAATTTTCCCAAAAGTTAATGCATTTTGGAATTATTTATTATTATGATAGGAGTATACAAGATTAAAATGGTAAATTCTATGTTGAAATTTAATGAAATTGTCATTGACAATATATAAAGGATTCCCCATTTGTAACCTATTTTTTATTATTACGTTTGATGAATATTGCTAGAGAAATTCTCTTTACTATTGGTATTAAAAAGTGTTGAAATGAATAACTTATGATTCATTTATTCCATTGCCAAAAACATTTATTTATACATTGATGTGGTAGTTGAGTTTCACCTTTCAAACAACCCTTTCGGTTTCCTACGTGACTCTTAATCATGTTAATATTCTATATACAATATTTACATTAACTATGGAACCATAATCCAAGGATTAGGTTTCCAATATTACCCCTCTTAATCCGAATGGGTATTTGTGAGTCCGAGCATGGTTCTAAATCTTTCAGACTTTTCTCGTACAATTTCTTTGGGGAAGATGTCAGCAATTTTCTCATTTGTGGAACAATGTCATACATGAACTATCTTGGCCTCTACATGATGTCGAATTAAATGGTACTTTGTGTTGATGTGCTTGGTTCGATCATGAAATATGGGGTTCTTGGACAACTTGGTTGTAGAAGTGTTGTTAACGAGTAAGGGAGTGGAATATTCTTGTTTCTCCTACAAAACTTCAAGTGTCTTCATGAGCCACACAACCTCCTTTGTTGCTTCTGCATCTGCCACATATTATTCTTCTATTGTTGAATCTTCTAGAACCAGTTTTTTCTGTGATCTTCAGGAAATAAATTTTGATCCAAAATTCATCGTGAATCCAGAAGTGGACACCCTGTTTCACCTAATTCTCATCAACACCATGTTACGAGATAATTATCTCATCGTTTGCCTTAAATTCCTCAAAGACTGAAGTTGGAAAATGAGTTGGAAAGAGTAATCCATTGCTCTGAGCCACCACTGCACTTTGCCTATGTTCAACCCACAGTACTCACCTCAGTGATGCTCTTTTTCCACTTCAAAAGAGCAGTGCCACATCTTAATTCCCATTCACAATAGGTGATGCTCCCCTAGCACCACCTGTCTTCCTCATGAAAGGTGCGGTGCTCAACTTATGAAGGAAAAAAAGAGAGGTTTCGATAGGATTCTCGAAGGTGGCTTTGGTGGAGACTCATCCCTATGAACCAGGATATGTGGAACTTGATATCCCCTATCCTAGGATGATCCCTCCACTTCTCCCATAGAATCCTCAACCTACTCTATCCTTTGAATCCTTTATATACTAGCTCACCCCTCATGGGAAGGAGGAGGAAGAATGTGTGAAAGCATCTAAATTCTTCCCAAATTCCCATATAAAAAGTTGGAGATTTGAGGAAAGACCCCATTGAGAAGAGTTCTCAACACCAAGGCATTGGTTGTATACTCTCTTTTATATTTTAATGCAAATAAAGTTTATTTCCCATAAACATTGTATATCTAGTTTGTATGCTTTGTTTATTATTTAACTCCTTGGTCTTTTACATAGGATTATAAATTATCTTATTACTCTCACTTGGTTTGTTTCTGTTGTGTCTATTGCAGGATCTCCGCATGGTTCAAGCACATCAAGATTTCATACCCTTACATATTGTAGAAGGTAACGAGAGCATTCAATTCAAGTAGTTTAGTTAAATCCTAGTAAAAGTTTCTTTATTTTGTAGGTGTTTTGATCTAGTTTTGAGTCTTTCAATCTTGGGAAACAACCTTTGTCAGCACTGGCTGAGAATTTCCATAAAAAGAAGTGGTGACCATACTGGGGAGAGATCAAATTCTTGGTCTTGTATTAAGCTTTTATTCAATCTGTAATTTCAATTCATAGATCAGATCTACTTGTTAAGTTGAGAGATTTGATTTGAAATTAGTAAATTTGCCTCTGTTTGCCTCTAACTTTTCATGTTTCTGTCCTTATTTTCTATTTGGATTCAGTATACATGCTCTAACACACTTCTTGTTTCTCCCTTTTTATGTTTTCAAAATTTATTCGGGCCACCGCACCTAGGTTGAGTAAAAAGTGTGGCCACCGCACCTTTTGTTAAGAAACCCACAGTGTCAACGCCAATTTTCTGTGGACAAAGATAGGTGCCACCGCTTTGTTCCTGTTTGAAAGGAGTGGTGCCAGGATTCCAATGCTCTGTATTGGTCTACCAAAGCGCGATTCCATGTAGTATTTTGTGTTCCAATTTTAAATTTGATTATTGGATGCATTTTTTAGTTCTCAAAGTATACCCTGTGTCACAATGAATCTTGATTTCTAGATCTGTTTCTTCTGCATATTAGATTGTTTTTGGATTACTTTTTGAGTAAAATGAAGTGTAGTTTTGAATCATATATTCTGCAGTATCTTTGATTTATATGCTCTTTGCATTCAAAGAAGAGTTTATGTTTCTTGAATTAGATGTTACATTTGTTGCTTTGCTTGAAACCTGTTACTCCTTTCTATAGATAGTATTCATCGGAATTGGAAAATTTGCATTTCATTTTCGTGTGCATGTTTTGGTTTTGGTTTGAGTTCTTTGGAAATATGAGCATTGAATTGTGTGTGTGATTGAAAGATTTTTTTATCTTTTAATATTTGTTTTGGGAAAATAAAATATCTCTCTCCTTTCCATAGATAGTTTTCATTGAATGGAAAAGACTTGCATACTCATACTTGCATGGTTTTGAGTCAGGTCCAACTTTGGTATGCATTCACTTAATCGTACAAGATAAAATTAAGCTCTAGTTTAAGTTTAAAAACTTAAGCAACTTGTGTGTTGAGTTAGATACAGGTTCCAACGTCTTTAAATGTAGGAGTTTTTCGTTTATTGCATGCACTGCATATCGGGGATCGTGTGGTTCTTCCAAAGACTTGTTGGTATATTGAATGACCTTTCATGTACCATAAAGGTATATCAAAAGGTACTTCATGTACTCTGTATATAGGAAGGCCCCTTTCAAATAGTTGTGCATTAGACAACACTACTATGGATTTGAGCTCCCACATACCTTGTGTATATCGGGAGACACTTTCAGAGATCCTAAAACCAACTAAGAAAATCCCTCTGAACGTCTTATCATCGCAATCGAGAACAACACTCGTAAATATTACTATGGATATATCATCCAGGTATTCGGGTATTCAGGAAAGGGTATGGTCCCAATCCTCCTTGCGACGCTCTACTGTTGGACCCTGCGGTATATAGCGAGTTGTGATGGTTTGAAAATATCATGAAGATCCTAACTTATTATCCACTCCTTTCACATGTTTGCTTGTTGCTTTAGATTGTGTAGCACTTGTTTCATGTACAATTAAAAGTCCTAGAAAGAGAGAAATATTTTTAATATAGCTATGGCTATGCCTTATGGTACTACCAACCAAGAGGTCCCTTCTCAAGGGGAGCCTTTTTTTTTTTCCTTCATTTGAAAATGTTGGTCCTCCTCTCATGGCCACCTTGAGTCTTCCTGGATTGACTATAGGATTACCTATATGGTTATTCTCTAGCCCGATTATTCCAATCCCACCTTGTGTCTCGGATGTTAATTGTTCTTCATGAGAGCACCAACCTCCTGTGAATTTTCCACCTTATTCGCTAGATGTGTCTTCTCCCCTTTCTCCCTCTTCGCCTATTGAGAGTTGTAGTACTAGTAATTAGTTGAATAAGAAGAAGAATAAAAGGGAGATTAATAATAATAGGAAAACTACTGACCAAGTCCCAACTAACTACTCTTTCTAGTGAGAGTGTTGAAATACCTTCCAAAACTACTTGTAAGCCAAGATTCCCTTACAGGATTTGTAAGGGTGATCATTTTCTAAAGGATTATCTTGGTCTTTCCCAAGTCTTGGAAGTGTGGTCTAGTGGCTCCCAACACCCTGTATCATCAGCCTCTGGTTATCATACTGATGATACCCCATCAACCAGTGACTATGTGATTAAGAGTCGAAAAGGAAAAGTCAGAAATCCTTGCTTGTTATGTAAGGGTATGTACCTTACTTACCTTTGTCTTCACATGGATGAAGCTTCAAATTTCTTGGAAGATATTATTGTTCCTCAACAACTGATTCCAACGGGTTACCGTAAGTTGTCTTTTGACCTCCCATTGGTTGATGAAGTGATCAATCTAGTTCCATCCTTGGTTGATCCCACTCTTCCTTTGAAGAGTGAATTTAAAGTGATCAAGTCGATGTCTTCTCCACCCAATCCCAATATTTCACCCAAGAGTATTAAGACTGAAGTAGTCACTTTGACACAATCTTCATCTCCTCTTCTAGTAAAGAGTGAACTGAAACCCTCTGAAGTTTTCGTAGTTAGTTCGGATTGTTCTATGCAAGGGGAAATACTATTATTTCGATAGAAACCTCTCTGAGTATTGAGGTTATCTCCTTTGATTGGTGTAATCTAACAAAATCTCATATTCATTCAAATTTTCCTTTCCAGATATTCGTGCAAGTTACTTCTAGGAGCATGCTTCGCACTATTGTAGATGAAGGATCTTCTCTTAGTATTTTATCCTCAACTGCTTGGAAAGATATAGGTTCTCCTTGGCTTGTGCCAGCTTATGACCAGATACTGGCTTTTAATAAGATACCTACTGCACCTTTAGGGATCCTTCCTCATTCATCTATTACCTTAGGAGGGAAAATTGTCTGCATTGATATTATGGTAGTCCAAGTTCCTTTAGAATTTAATCTACTCCTTGGACGAGATTCTGTTTATTATATGAAAGCTATAGTGTCCACACTCTTTTGAGTGATGCATTTTCCCTATGATGGGAATATTGTGACCATTGATCATCTTTCCTTTGTTAAACCCGATAAGTGTATGACTCCTAATCATTAGACTTCCCTGGATGTCCCACATGTTCTAGTGGTTCCTTCCACCTTGTTGGCCATGTCTCTCGACTCTGACCATCATGTTAGAGTTCATTCGTTTGTAATAGATTCTTCCCATAATGGGGAATCTTGGGGGGCATTTCTCCAGTATCTATATATCATACTGCAGCTATGTCGCTGGCTTTTTATGTAATGCGAGCAACCTACCAACCTATGTACATCATGTTGGATAAGAAATTAAGAGAACATAGTTCTAATTATGTGTCAAGCTTGTTAAAAAATGAAACGGCTTCCTGAGCATAGTTCCCATTCTGTGTCAAGCTCGTTAAAAATGAAACAGTAAATATCAAGCATAGTTTACCTTTTGGTTTCAAGCTTGTGTAAAAATGAAACCAATCTCAAGCATAATTTACCTTTTTGTTTTAATCTTGTGTAAAAATGAAACCATTCTCAAGCATAGTTCTTTTATGTTTCAAGCTTATGTAAAAATGAAATAGGTCATCCCTTTGAGGAAAGTCTTCCATTATTTTTAGGACTTGAACCTTCATTTCATTTTTCGTTAGATCCTCTTTCTTCCTAGGTATCTGATGAACCTTTTCTTAGTAGTAGCCCAGAGATTTATGTTTGGTTAAGAAAAAATGGGTAGGTAGATGAAACAAAGCTTGGAGGGCATGTATTCAACGTCTTTATGTGTAAATTAAGCCACTAGGTAATTTTTACTAGGGGCAAGTGCCAACTTTTGGACATCACGCTGGGAAAACACTGTTGAAAAGATTTGCGACGAGCATACTTTATGCTTTGTTTCAAGCTCGCTAAACCATGAAACAATGTATTGAGCATAGTACTTTCCCTACTACAAGCTTTCTAAAAAATTAAGGAGATACCCTAAGCATTCTTTCAACTAATATTTGACCTGGTTAAAAACAGTAAGATGGTGTTGAGATTAATTTTTACATTTTTCGTGCTTTGGATTCAAACATGAAAACGGTTTTGAGCACTCTTGAAACCATAGTCGTGCTCGTTAAACATTAGTATAAAGATTTCAAGTCTACTTTTATCACTTTTTCGGGCTCATTCAAAATGTTTATGAAAAAGGAACCGTAGTGGAGTTATCTTTAAGCTCTTTTCAGACTCCCGAAATATGAAAATATCGTCGAGTGAACTTGTCACTTTCACACTTGTAAAATCATTTTAAATGATGTATTTCTGATGGTAGTTTACCCCTTTTTCGGTTCGGATTGACTATTTACGAAAAATGTATACTCTAGTCATTGACTAGAAGAGTTCTCGAGGGTATTATATTACACTTTTTCGGGCCTTGAAGACTAAATTTACAAAAAGTGACCTTTTCAGAGTCTTCTTCAATCTCATTCAAACTCTTTAAACATGAACGACGTCGAGTTTCCTTTCATTGGACTCGTTAAACTAAACATTGAAAGATCATTTTTTGAAATGAACCCGTCCTTTCTTAGGTTCAGAAAACATATGAGAATGGACTTATCTGATGATAAGCTACAATGAGTGTTTGTTACTCTCTTTTAACTTGTTAAAAAATAAAGAGGCAATCATCAATCATGAGGGGGGAATTAAGGGAAGTTTGATGACTAGAAGTCATACAATGATCGGATTTAACAAAGGAAAGTTGATCAAAGGTCACAATCTTCCCATCATGGGGAAAATGCATCACTCAAAAGAGTGTGGACACTATATCTTTCATATCGTAAACATAATATCGTCCAAGGAGAAGATTAAAATCTAAAGGACCTTGGACTACCATGACATCAATGCAAACAATTTTCCCTCCTAAGGTAATAGGAAAATGAGGAAGGATCCCTAAAGGTGCAGTAGGTATTCTATTAAAAGCCACAATTTGGTCGGAAGCTGGGAGAAGCTAAGGAGAACCTATAGTTTGTCAAGCAGTTGAGGATAGAATACTAACAGAAGCCCCCTTCATCTACAATAGTGTGAAGCATTCTCCTAGCGGTAACTTGCACATATATCTATAAAGGAACATTTAGATGAATACGATATTTTTTTAGATTACTCCAATCAAAGGATATATCCTCAGTACTTGGATAGGTTTCTGTCGAATAGTATACAAGATTTCCCCTTTCTTAAAACAATATATTGAACTGACTACAAAAAATTCAAAGGGTTTAAGTTCACTCTTTACTGGAAGAGGAGACAAATATTGTGTCAAAGTGACTACTTCAGTCTTAACACTCTTGGGTGAAAGAGTGGGATCTAGTGGAGATGACATCGACTCGACCACTTTAATATCACTCTTCAAAGGAAGAGTGGGATCAACCAAGCATGTAACTAAATCCATCACTTCATCAACTAATGGGAGGCAAGAGACAACTTGCCATAACTTGTTGGAAGCTATTGTTGAGGAGCAGTAATATCTTCCAAGAAATTTGAAGCTTCATCCATGTGAGGAAAAAGGTAAGTAAGGTACATATTCTTGCATAAAAAGCAAGTATTTCTGACTTTTCCTTTCTAACTCTTAATCATATAGTCATTGGTTGATGGGGTATCATCAATATGATGACCAGAGGCTGATGACACAGTGTGTTGGGGGCCACTAGACCACACTTCCAATTCTTGGGAAAGACAAATACAATCATTTAGAAGGTGATGACCCTTACAAATCCCGCAAGGGAATTTTTGCTTAGAAGTAGTTTTGGAAGGTATTTCAACACACTCACTAGAAAGAGTAGTTGGTTGGGACTTGGACAGTTGTTTTCCTTTATTCTTCTTAATTTCCCTTTTCTTCTTCTTCTTATTCACCTGATTAGTAGTACTATAACTTTCAACATGCAAAGAGGGAGAAAGGGGAGAAGACATATATGGCAAAGACACATCTCCTCTTATAGTATATAGTGAATTGAAACCCTCTGAAGTTTTTGTAGTCAGTTGAGATTGTTCTACGCAAGGGGAAATCCTGTCTATTTCGATAGAAACCTCTCCAAGTACTGAGGTTATTTCCTTTGATTGGATTATTCTAATAGAATCTCGTATTCATTCGAGTGTTCCCTTCTAGATATCCGTGCAAGTTACTGCTAGGAGAATGCTTCGCATTATTGTAGATGAAGGAGCTTTTGTTAGTATTCTATCCTCAACTACTTGGAAAGCTATAGGTTCTCCTCATCTTGTGCCAGATTCCAACTAGATACTGGCTTTTAATAGAAGACCTATTGCACCTTTAGGTATCCTTTCTCATTTTCCTATTACCTTAGCAGGGAAAATTGTCTCCATTGATATTATGGTAGTCCAAGGTCCTTTATATTTTAATCTGCTCCTTGGACGAGATTATGTTTATGCTATGAAAGCTATAGTGTCCACACTCTTTAAAGTAATGTATTTTCCTCATGATGGGGTGATTATGACCATTGATCAGCTTTCATTTGTTCAACCCGATCATTGTATGAGTCCTAGTCATAATACTTCCCTTAATGTCGCACATGTTCTTGTGGTTCCTTCCCCTTCATTGGCCATGTCTCTTGACTCTGACCATCATGTTGGAGTTCAGTCATTTGTAAACCGGTAGTTTCTTACCATCATGGGGAAGCTTGGGGGGCATGTCTCTAGTCTTTGGATATCATACTAGAGTTAGGATGCTATATTTTTATGTAATGGGGGCAACCTACCAACCTATGGACTTCATGCTGGCTAAGAAATTAAGAGAGCATAGTTTTGGTTTTGTTTCAAGCTCGTTAAAAAAGAGCTTGATGTTAAAAGTAGTAGTACTAGTAATCAGGTGAAAGAGTTTGGTTTTAAGCTTGTGTAAAAATGAAACCATTCTCAAGCATAGTTTTTTTCTATTTCAAGCTTGTGTAAAAATGAAACCATTCTCAAGCATATTTCCTTTCTATTTCAAGCTTATGTAAAAATGAAAGAGGTCATCCCTTTGAACTGAGTCTTCCATCCTTTTTAGGACTTGAACCTTCATTTCATTTGTCGTTAGATCCTCTTTCTTCCTTGGTCTCTGGTGAACCTTTTCTTAGTAGTAGCCCATATTTTTAAGTTTGGTGGAGAAAAAATAGGTAGGTAGACGAAACGAAGCTTGGAGGGCATGTATTCAACCTCTTTACATTGAAGTTAAGCCACTGGATAATTTTTACTCGGAGCAAGTACCAACCTCTGGACATCACATTGGGAAAAAACTGTTGAAAATATCTGCAATGAGCATACTTTCTTCTTGGTTTTGAGCTCACTAAACCATGAAACAACGTATTGAGCATAGTCATTTCTCTACTACAAGCTCATTAAAAAATGAAGTAGATACCTTGAGCATTCTTTTAATTGATCTTCGAGCTGGTTAAAAAAAATAAGACGGTGTTGAGCTTACTTTTTACATTTTTAGTGCTCCGGATTCAAACATGAAAAAGGTTTTGAGAACTCTTGAAACCATAATCGTGCTCGTTAAACATCAGTACAAAGGTTTCAGGTCATTTTTACCACTTTTTTGGGCTTGTTAAAATTGTTTACAAAAAAGGAATTGTAGCGGAGTTATGTTTAAGATCTTTTCATACTCTCGATATATGAAAAGATCGTCGAGTGAACTTGTCACTTTCACCCTCATAAAATCACTTGAAAGGACGTCTTTCCGATGGTAGTTTTCGATAAGGATTCCTACAAGATGTCAACACTTTATTACATCCTCAAATATTTTCCTTCACTTGATGTGAGCTTCAACTTTTGTTCCATTGGAATTGAGATAGGGTTGCATTATTTCATGCACAATCTGTTAAAAAATTCTCCAACATACTTTTTCTAAGATATGAATATGCACTTAGGATGTTGAGTCACTTCAATTCCTAAGAAATAATGAAGATGTCCCAAATAAGTCATTTCAAAACATTTTTTCAAATATTTCTTTATGGATGCTATGCAATCTTCATTTTTCCTTGTCATCAAGAGGTCATCTACATATACTACAAGAAATACAATAGATATTCCAACTTTCTTCGCAAACAATTTTGCATCATTAAGATTGTAATGCTTGAAATATAGCTTTAGAAGATGCTCGGTTTGCTTTTCATATCATGCTTGTGGTGCTTGTTTTAGGCCATACAAGGATTTTACAAGCTTGCATACCTTGATTTATTTTCCATTCACAACGAAACCTTCCGGTTGAGACATGAAGACATTTTCCTTCAAGTATCCATTCAAGAAAGCGGTTTTTACAACCATTTGGTGGACTTTCCACCCATTTTGTGCTTCCATGGAGAACAAAGTGTGGATGGTACCCCATTTTGATGTGGGGGATAATGTTTATTTATAGTAAATTCCTTTTTTTATGCATATCCTTTCGCCATAAGCCTTGTTTTATGTTTGTCAAGTGAGCCATCTTATTTGTGTTTGTTCTTGTATACCCACTTGCAACCAATTGGTTTAGTTCCAACTGGAGGGTCAACCAACTTCTAGGTTCCATTCTTTATTAGTGCATCATATTCATTTTGCATATCTTCTTTCCATTCATCATATTTAGCGACTTCTATAAAGGAATTTGGTTTAAAGTTAGAAAATAATTCAATTCGCAATCAAGTGAGACATCCATTTCATCACCTAAGTTATTTGATTCTCCTCCATCATCTTTTCTTGTTGAATTTCTTGTTCATGCCTTTCCAACTTCATTTGGATCGACACTTTCAAGTGTCTTTATGACCCATTTTGGAATCTTCTTTGATGGTCCAGGCTAATCAGCTAGAGGTGTTTCATTCTCTTCAAGGTTAAATCTTCCAATTCTCTCAATAACATCATCCAATTCATCTGAAGTGGTGGGAACTTCTTCTTCATGAGTTTCTTCATGAGGGAGTGTTGGTGCTTCAAATGGAAATTCCAAAGATTGATTATGATCCAATATCAGGATTCCCCCTTCAAGGTTTGGAATTTCATTATCAAATTCATAATATGTCTTTAGATGGGAAAACTTCTCCAGACAATCAAGTTTCCTTTCAATAGACTTGTCATTTTTATTAGTTTTAAGAAAAATGGCATCTCTCGAAAAAACAAATTTCTTATTTACCTCATCATAAATATGGTATTCCTTAGAAGTTTTTGAATATCTGTTGTAGAGTAAATTTTCCTATGGATAGGGTTTAATAGGTCATCAACATACTGGGGTTGAAAGGTGGATGCATATAAATCTGCAAGCAAATATAAACAAGGCTAGAGATTGGAATGGTTCATACCTTAGCCAAACAAAGGTTTATCCAAGTAGCCCTTCAATCCTCCTCTTTCTCCTATTTCTCCAAGAGACCTTCAAAAAAAACCCTACCTTCCTCAAACCAATATTACCACATATAAAGTAATGATAATCAAAGTAATATGAAATCCTAATCTGATTAACATAAAACATCTTATCACAAATAGAGATTCAATCACATGAACAATGCTTTGGGAAGAATAAGGAAATCACATCTTTATTAATCATGAAAATAAGTACAAATATACCTTCTCTTCAAGTTGGGCACCTCACAAAACCTCGGTCTGGTTCTATTGCTTCTCTTCTCCAAGGAACTCAACCTCCAAGCTCTGCAACACAAGGATAAAGATTCTAGGGAAAAGGTGGGGGGAATGAGAATCCCAATTCCTCCAGCATAATAATGCAAATATTCAAGTATCTTCTCATGGACCTATCTACCTCTATTTATATGTTTCTAAAGAGATAGGGTTGAAGGAAAAGTAGTTACAACTGAAGGAGGAACATCACAAAACTACCCAAACTAACCAAAATTCGAGAAACATCCATTTTTGACATGTATAGGAAAAATATGCAGGCTAAAGTGACAACACTCGCGTATATACATGGGTTGTAGTGACAACAGTCGCATATATACTTGGGTTGCAGTGACAATAGTCGTGTATACAAAGGGATATGTGAGTTTCAATGTCAATAGTCGTGTACACAAAGGGATACATGGGTACCATGTAGAACAAGTCGTGTGTACAAAGTGGAATATGTGGGTACCATGTATGAAAAGTTGCATAAACAAAGGGATACATGAGTTGCAACGTCAATAGTCATGTACACAAAGGGATATGCGGGTACCATGTAGAAAAATTTGTGTGTACAAAGTGGAATGCACAGGTACCATGTATGACAATTCGTGTATAGGTCAAAGATGATCATCTTAAGGGTACTATCTCTCAGAAGGTACCCTAAGAAGCGGCATGTAGCCTAAGTTTAACATGTGTGAAGGAAGGTAAGATCACTTAGAAATATCCATTTGATTACGAGAAATGGAGCTTGCAACAGTAAACTCAATGCTTTGTTCTTTATGTTTTAGCGACCATGACAAAGACATAAAGTACGCTCGGAATATTTTTCATGTTTAGGTCCAAAGCATGAAAAAGAGAAAACTAAGCTCGAAAATTTTCCTTTTTCCGTAGGTTTAGTCCTTCGGGTTCGGAAAAGAGATAAACCTATGCCTGAAGATACTCTTCTAGACTCCTAAGAAAATAGCTTGTTCCTTTTTCCTAAGTAATCCATAAGGCTAGAAAAATGAGTAAACTTATACCTATGCGGATGATTGTTCAATTTACCTTAACGAGTCTGAACAAACAAGTTAAATCGACAATCTAGTCAATTTTAAGGAGTCGGATCAGGGATTAATTATAACTCCATATCTTTCCCGTGAAGTTTTAACGAGAAAAGTCAACTCACGACCTCCTTACTTTTTTTAATGAGCTCGAATGAGAGTAGAAAGAATGCTCTAAATGAGAGGAGACGAGTGTTAGAGGCAAGCAAACCTAGTTCCAAGCGCAAGGAACATACCTAAGAATAATGCAAGAAACATGAGAAAGATAGATACACTCGGTGATGTCTCCTCAAGAAAAAAGGTGTCAAGTTGCAAAGGAAAAATGGTATGAGGTTGAACGATGATAAGAGTGAAGATGAGGGATTATACAACAAGCTAAAAGCATGGAAGTTGACAGCAGGCTCATAAGCACGAGCAGGGTACATGCAAATGTAGTTACAACTTGAACAACAAGGAAAGGTCAGTAAACAATTGTGAATCCAACTACAAATCTTTTCTCTAAGAAACAACAACATCATAAACATATTCAGAAGAAAAGATCCGATGCAAGTCACTTTGGCAGAAACACATGCAACTTTACATTATTCTATAAAAGGTGTAGTCAAGGCAAAATCAACGAAAGAGAACTCTATAGTTCCAAGGCATGAGGGTTCAAAATCAGTAAGATCAACCTCAGAATAAAATCAAATATCAAAACATGAAATATAGTCTGTAGAAACAAACTCAATGTCATAGGAGTTGAAAAATTCATAGGAAAAATCAAACTCATCAGGATCACTGACTTGTTGTTTGAAGGGAGAGTCCAAAAACTCAAAAAGACAAACATAAGAAGACCAATCCATGGGAATATCAGGCTTACTAAACAAAGCAGGGTTAGACTTAGTCAGAACTGAACCAACATCTAAAAGAAGGTCAAACTAATCAAAGAATCTAGGAAGACGTCATCCAAAGGAAGGAGATCATCCGAGATAGGACACATGTCTAAACTTTCAAATGGATCGACAGAGTGAAGAGCGAGCTCCACGGTCTGTATAGGATGAATCACTTGGTAAACTGTTGGGACCGAGCCTCGAGAAGGTATGCATGAACACAGAGGCTTCTTCTCCATGGAAATTGAACTTAAAGGACATGAGGCCACATAGCTCACCCGTGGCAGGGTAGTGCCTATCGAGACATTGGGAATCAATAAAGGAAATACTTGGTCTCTAGTTGGGTCAGGATATGGATCAAGAAAATCCAACTGATCGATAGTGACAATTTGTTTTCCATGATTAAAGTACATCACATGAAATAATGTTGACACCACAGCTTGCATGGCATATACATAATCACGTCCGAGGAGCATATTGAAGTCCAAGGGGTCTTCTATCACCATGAAGTCAACTAAGACCATCTTCCCACCCAAAGTAACAGGTGTTTGAGCAAGAATTCCCAAGGATATACTAGTTCTTCTATCAAACGTCAACAACTAACTAGGATCCGACACAAGGCTGGGGGATCCCATGCCTCGGCAAGCATGAGAATACAATATACTAACTAAGGCTCCTTCATCAACAATACAACTAGAAATCGTGTACTGTCCAACTTTGACCTTTATCTAGAAAGGTGCATCAGAAGGAAGGAGTAGCTCAATTAGGATATCATAATCAAAGGAAGCAATCCGAGAGCTTGGCGGGGGTTGATTCGAAGAAATTTCAATGCCCCCTTGTCCAGTAAGTTCTGAACTGGCAGTGAAGAAAATGTGACTAGTGGACACTTCACTCTCCAAAGGAAGAGTGGGATTGATCGATAATGGAATCAATTCAACCGCTTCGTGAAAGTCACTCTCTGAAGGGAGAGTGGGATTGACCAAAGATGAAATTGGTCCAATCACATAAGGATCGCTCTCAGAAAGAAGAGTGGGGTGAACCAAATACTGGGAAGGTTCAACCACTAGATCAACCAAAGGTTGAGTAGATGGTTGAGAAACTACAAGTTGTTCAGGAGAAGGAAATCCTTGAGTCTCGGACCACACTCTTCACACCTCTGTGATAGAAGGGAACTGGTGAGTAAGATGATATCTCTCGCATAGCTTACAAGGTAACTTAAGCTTGCACTTAGAACAACCAGTTTTCTCAACAGTGTCAACATGACTAGAAGTGGCTGATTGTTTTCTCTTAGCGTGATATACAGAGGCTGAGAGACTGGGTCCAACTTGACTAAGAGAGGTTAGTTTTTGAGAGACTTTATGGTGTTCAAAAACAGGATGACCTTGGAACCAAACTATTCATACCATTGTAATGGCAGGGCATAGATAAGTAAGGTGGTCTCCCTCACAAAGCTTACAAGGAAACTTGGGCTTGTGTTTTGAATGATTAGTCTTTTCAATAGTGTCAACATGACTTGGAGTGGATGCTTGTTTTCTCTTAGCATGATATACAAAGGTTGAGAAACTTCCCCTGGCATTACCTGCAGAGGCTGAGAGACTGGGTCCAACATGACTTGCAGAGGTTGGACAGGGAAGACCAACATGCTTTGCAGCAGTTGAGTGTGTGCCCCCAGCATGAACTGCAAAGGTTGGGTGGTTGAGTCCAACATGGATTGCAAAGGTTGTACAAGGAGGATCAACTTGACCATCAGAGGTTGAACGAGTGCCCTCAACATGAACTACATATGTTAGGTGACTAGATCCAACATGACTAGCATAGGTTGGAAAGGTTCCACCAGAATGAACAACAGAGGCTGGATGGTGAAGATCAATTTGACTTGCAGAGGTTGGGTGCTTAGATCCAACATGACCAGCAGAGGTTGGATGGGTTCCCCCAGCATGAACTACAAAGGTTGGGTGGAGAGGTTCAGCTTGACCTGCATATATTGAATGGGTGCCCCCTTTCTTTTGACTGTTCTTCCTATTCCTCTTTATTTTAATCCTTTTCGACTGTCGGTTGCTAATATCAGTACTTTCACCGCATGAGGTAGAAGGAGGAGGAGGAGATGCTATAGTTGAAGGGGAAGCAATGTTTTGATGTCATTGATATAAGGAGCTTACATGAGAAGAATCATGTGCATTCATGATAGTTGGAGTGGAAAATAACTACACCGGTATCCCTAGGGTGAATCTAGGAAGATTCAAGGTGGCCATCAAAGGAACACCAACATTCCCTATGAGAGGAATAGTACAAGGATTTCCTAGCATGGGGATATCTTGGTTGGTGTTCAAAGGGGTTTTGGGCATAGTTTCAAACAATAAGACAATGTTTGAGGTCGACAGGAAACCAACAGTACAAAGAACACACCACCAAAAAAAATACCTAAATATCAAGCTAGGAAAACAAACATGCCTTCCAAAGGAAAATCTGGGATGACGAGGGCCCAAAACTAACTAGTGAAGGAAGGAGAGTAGTTACTTAGTGTCTCATGAATATTCCTATGGGTGCAAGCGTTGGAATCACCCAACCACCCTCCCAGATTGTCTAACGAGCTTACCTTCCAAGTATACCCTAGGTGTACTGGAAATAGCCTTCCAATGCCACCCTTGTAAGATCCTAGTAGACAAGATACTAAGGCTACCAAAATCGCGAAGAAAGTCCGATGGAACAGTCATCAGTCCAGCCGATGCACATGGGCAGGGTATTTAAGCTCAAAACCTAAACAGTAATAGGAATCACATAGGGTTAGGAGGAGGTACTGGATGAGTCCCCAAATGTGCAACAGCTCTGGTGTATGCTTTACTGAGAAGTGGAGGGGTATCTCCAACAACTTAGTATCGCACGACCATGTGCTTGAGTCCTGTGTGAGAGGATATTTTCGATGTCTTTCTCGATGAAGTTGGATTTCCTAAAAGATAGGCCACTATGTTTTAGTTTGAAGTTTTGGACAGTTAAGATATCCCTAACCCAAAACACTAGCCTATACTAGTGTGTGTCGTCCCTATAAACAAACAGTTACTAATAAATTTTAAATAATAAGTGTTTATTTTAAAGGGCTATTGATTACTCAAAGGGGGTGGCGGAGGTGAAACCAATGGTGTTTTGACTTAATGTTGAAACAAAATGACTAAACAAAAGAGAACATGAAATGAAAAAAGAAAAAACTTTTCTCTTTCTTTTTGAAATAGAAAACTTGAAAGCCACAAAAGAACAATTTCTTTTTATTTTTTCAAGAATAATGATATGTAGTGCATTAAAGACAGAACCCCAATCTACATGCATAGTAAACAACTATATGTTCTTTTTCTTTTTCTTTTATAGATGCAAAATAAAAACTACCTAAAAAATAAAGTATGCAGATGACAAGATCAAAGCAAAAGGAACTCTGATATACAACCACCAAACAGACTCCAGAATGCTCTAAAGTTAGTATAAAACCTACTTGGAAGGAAGGCTTGCATAAGAGACAAGTCAACTACTTTGGTGAGGTGAAGTTAACTAACAAAATAAGAAGGAAACAAAGACCAATAAGCTTCTAATTTCAGACAAATATCACTAACAGAGGCTGACCAGAAACATAAGCCAAGAGTCATGCCAAGCAAAGGGGGTGGGGGGGATGAGCAAAGAGAAAAAACTAATTATTCAAAAAGACTTGCAACCTATATAAAGAACACCCAAAAGGGATGACACTAAGTCCCTAGAGTCATGCACCTGCAGAGGACCCCAAAAAACCTACTAAACAACCCTCAAACAACAGAAAAAACCACAAAAATGAGGAAAAAACATTGTTTTAGGGGCATACATGAGTTTCCCTACTGATAGGTCATTTTCAGGTTGACAATATAGAAGGTCACTTGTACATACCATACATGCTACTATGGAGTCTACAACTTGCGGATGGGTGGGAAAAGGCTCAAAAGAAGCCAAAAACTGCCTTAGAAAGGCAGGTGAGGTGTACTATCAGACTGAGGAGGTGTTACTAAGTGTCAAGAAGAACCTGAAAACTTGAAAAAGACTGGAAGAAAAATAGAGAAATCCAAAACATACAAGCTTCTCCCCACTGGATTTGCTAGTTCTATTGTAGAGGAAAGTTTCCTATGGCTAGGGTTTAAGAAGCCATCAACATACTGGGGTTGAAAGGTGGATGCATATAGTTCTACAAGTAAATATAAACAAGGTTAGATATTCTAATGGTTCATAGCTTATCCAAACAAAGGTTGATCCAAGCAACCCTTTAATCCTCCTCTTGCTCCAATAGGCCTGCAAAACAAACCCTGCCTTCCTCAAACCAATATGAACACATATAAAGTAATGATAATCAAAGTAATATGAAATCCTAATCTGATTAACATAAACATCTGATCATAAACAGATATTCAATCACATGAACAATGGTTTGGGAAGAAGAAGGACATTACATATTTATTAATCATGAAAATAAGTACAAATATACCTTCTCTTCAATTTGAGCACCTCACGAAACCTAGGTCTAGTTTTGTTGTTTCTCTTCTCCAAGGAACTCATCCTCCAAGCTCTACAACACAAGGAGAAAGCTTCTAAGGAAAAGGTGGGGGGACTGAGAGTCCCAATTCCTCCAGCATAACAATGCAATGATTCAAGTCTCTTCTCATGGACCTCTCTACCTCTATTTATATGTTTCTAAAGAGATAGGTTCGGAGTAAAAGTAGTTACAACTGAAGGAGTCGGTTGCATAACCATCCAAACTACCCAAAATTTGAGAAACATCCATTTTTGACATATACAGGAAACATCCATGGGCTGTAGTGACAATAGTCGTGTATATACGTGGGTTGCAGTGGAAGCAATCATGTATACAAAGGGATACGCGAGTTATAATGTCAATATCCATGTACATAAAGGGATACGTGGGTACCATGTAGAACAAGTCACATGTACAAAGTGGAATACGCAAGTACCATGTATGACAAGTCACGTATAGGTCAAAGATGATCATATTAATGGTACTTGTGGGAATTTTCATACTTTGGTGTCTTTTAGAAAGTTTTAGTTGACTCAAATACCTTTCCAACGGTGTAGATAATAGATCAAACGGAGTTACAAAACTCCAGAAATGGGTCCTCTGATATAGGTGTTTTTTCAGTGACTTTCATGAAGTGTCGTAATGCAAGTGTCGACATGCAACTGAATACTAGGAAAATGGTCATAGACAGAGATGTGTCATTTTTGGCTATAAAAATATCCCAAGAAAAAACATCTTCAACTTCTAGCACCAATTTTGCTTCTTTTATCCTTTAGTATCAACGCATAACAGGTGGAACCAAAAACTATGAGATGCCTAACTAAAGGAAGTTGTCCAGACCACATTTCATGTGGAGTTTTGTCTTCAATAGCATGATATGGACTCATGTTTCTCAAATATCCCGCACATACTACTACATCACCCCAAAACATCAATTTCACATTCTTGAAAAACATCATTTATCATGCCATATTCATTAATGTTCTATTCATCCTTTCTGCTACACCATTTGTTGAGGATTATAAGGAAATGTAGTTTGATGTGTAATTTCATGTTTGGAAAGATAAAACTCAATTTAATTAGAGGTGTATTCTCTACCATTATCAAAATGAAGTGTACCAGTACGTCTTTTTGCTTGATTCTATAGAGATGCATGGAAGTTCTTGAATGTTTGAAAATCTGTAGACTTTGTCTTCAATAAATATACCCAACACATTCTTGAATAATCATCAACAAATCTCATAAGGTGCTTATTATGATTTGCATAAGGAATTGGCATGGGGATACATAAGTCAAACTGAATCATTTCTAACTTTCTACATGCTTTGAATTTAGACTCTTGAAAAGGTTGCTTGCTATGCTTTCCTAAGATACAAGAATCACATTTGTTCATTTGCTTAGGAATAGTAGTAAAACCATATACACTATTCTTTCTTAATAAATGAAGATTGTTATAATTCAAGTGACCAAATATTGCATTCCATAATAAACGGAATGACAGATTACCTTCTTCAAGCTGAGACATATAGGAAAAGTTTTGAATTGTTTCAGAACATCCCTTCAACTTTAGAAACTTTCTATCTTCATACTCGGTCATGATGACCTTGTTGTCAGAGGACTTCCTTATCTCTACAATTCCATCAAACATGTGAATGGAATGGACTTGTTGTTGAATCTACACCAAGGATAGAAAGCTTCTATGCATCTTTGGAAGACAAAGAACATTCCTTAACACAAAATTAGGGAACCCAAGTAGCTTTAACCTGATTGAACCAAATCCCCTTGGTTCGGAGGCTAGATTTTCTTGCAAAGTACACTATGCCATCTTTAATTTCATTCAGCTTTTCAAAACAGTCTCTTCTAAAACTCATATGAGAAGTTGCACCAATATCAAGCAACCAACAATCTTTGAAATATGAAAGAGAAGTTATTCCATTAATACCAACATTATAGTGTGCAATTATACAATGGGATGAATCATGGGTTTTATCAACCTCTTGATTCAGACTCTTTCCTTCTTTATTCTGATTGTGTCTACCTTCCACGGACTCCTATGGGGCCCAACACTGATCTACTTCATGTCCATTATTTCCACAATGATTGCACTTTAGGTATGAGCTTTTTCTTGATTTGTTTCTACCCCCTTTTCCTGTGAAATTTCTTTTGCGTCATCCTCTTTTGTTGCTATCTCCCTTAGAAGGGTCTTTGGACTGATTCATTGCTTTTTGAACAAAGGAGAGGGACTCTCTAATAGGCTCGCTTGATTTCTTGATCATTCAGGACCATTCTAGATATATTTCATTTCTAGTGAGGACAACACCAACAGTAGATTCCAAATAATGCATCTTCAATTTGGAACCTGCAACTTACATAACACTTGTAAGAAATATATGGGATGTGTTATAGCCTGTTTTTGTTTTCTCATTTTGAACCATTTGCTTGTTTTAAAGTATGGTTTTTTTTATTTTAAATTTATTCCCTTAGTTTCTTTTAAATTTTTCTTTGATTTTAGGCTTAAACTTATCATTGATTTAATAGGTTTTCTTTTAATTTTGGTTTTACTTAGTGAATTTCATGGTTTTTAGGGGCTTATAGAATGTATATATTGCTTAAAGGTTCTAAAAGAATATCATAAAGTTTTATTTGAAACTATTAACCAAATTTTAACACCTTATTGTGAGTTTTGGTTAAAAGATTATTAAAACATATATTCTTGTAGCGCAAGCTCAGAAAAGGTAAACAAGGGCGCTACAAGAAAATCGTGCCATTTGAAAAAGTCATGATTTTGGCTCGTAATTTTCAAAATTTGTGCATAAGAGAAGTTTTTCACACCTGTCGAGGAGTTTGATATGTGTTTCAGCCACAATAATCATTGTGACAAGTGTTGTGAGATTAGGCAAAGAATCATTTGGGTGAGTTGTAGTTGTCCGGAGGTTAGAAGATACAAAGTATTTGCACAATAATGCTTATGCACGATGAGGATAATTCGCTATCAACTACGCATTTATTGAATGAATGAAGATCATAGAAACCATTTGAATACCTGGCAGTTTGTGGTTGAAGAATGAAGAAGGTCGGTTATTTAGGGTTTGCAGGGTAACTATTTAGCACTGTCATGGTAGCTAGAGATAGACTTAAGAAGGATATTGGACACTTGGGAAGACAGGAAAGTAGATTTCTAGCAACCGAATTCATTATTCAGATAGTTATGAAACGAATTACTGACATGTTCCATGATTTCAGGTTCGCTTTGACAAAGGATTAGTTATTGATATTAACTAAGAATTCCAGTTCATAAACTCAATTTTTGCTCAATGTCAAATCTTTTATGTCAGTGGGGTCGAAATACTTATCAGTTTGAGAAGTAAAATTCATGTCAAGGGTTTAATTTTCTCAACATATGATTGACTATTAAATTTGCAAAGATTCAAATAGTGTTAAACTCTTTACTAAAGAAATCACAATTAAGATCAATCATCCAAAATGAAGAGGAGTGGGAAAACAAATAGGGCTGAACCCTCAGATATGTCTTGGGTTCAAGCTTTCCCTGACTGTGCAAGGTTATTTTCAAAGGCAGGATGGCTGAATTATTTTGAGAAGATTGATGGCTATCACACAGAAGTTTCATACAAATTTGCTCAAGGATTGGACAACGACATAGTCACATTTGATACCCTAAATATTGAGCTGACTAGAGAGCTAATAGCAGAGGCTACAGGAATTCTTGATGAAGGTGAATATTGGTTTAAGAAGGTGGCCTTTACCTTTAATTCACAGAATTACTTGCTTCCAAATGTTGTTGCATACTGGGGTAAAGGAGTGCATATACAAAAGTTCAACCCACAGTGGAGAGAACCAATCAAAATTCTGCAAAGCTATGTAACTTGTGAAGGAAGATATGCATTTGTGTTTAAATATCATTTTAGGTTTCTGTAGCATCTAAATAATGAAGCAAATATGAACCTTCCTTTATTTTTCCTAAAAAGTCTGCAAAAGATGTCTAGCAGAGTAAAGAGCATCAAGATCATACTCACCAGTCCATATTTCATCATGATCCGATAAAGTTAATCATAAGTACAGTGCTCCAAAAGAAGGAAAAGACCTGGGACTATTTTCTATTCTGGTCTAGGTTTCAAAGTGAGAAAGAAGACCAATCAAAGAAAAGACAGGTGAACAAAACACAGAATTTAGTCAAGAAATTGAAGAAAAAGGTCATATTTGAAGCAGAAGAAGATAGTGTGCAAGGAAATTCTGTAACACAAAGGGATGAAAATCCTAAAAATGAATAATAGAATAAAGTTGATGACGATGAAATATCAAAGGTTCAAACATGGGATTTAGATCATGTAGAAAATACCCTTAATGAAAAAGTAAATCAGGGAGTAGATGAAAGTCTGTTAGAACAAGAACAAGTACATATAGGAGTACAGTCAGAAAATAAGGAAAGCCCACTGATTGATGAAGCTAGGGATGACAAAATAAAGGTGGTTCAGCTAGCAGCCATAAAGAACTAAGGAAAAACTTTGAGCATGCTGGGAGACATTGGGGTAGGCTGGAGACCTAAGACCAAACCCAAGATTAAATTGAGATTGAACATGAAAAAGTTGTTAAACCCTAAGTTAGCTCAGAAGAAAATCACAGTGACAGAAGACTCGTCTTCCCAAGAAGAGCTAGAAGAGGATGAAAGCTTGGATGTAAAAGAGATGAAAGGTAAGAAACAGGTTCCTTTAAAGGATAAGTCGACCTCAACTGAAACTAAAATCTTAGAGCTATTAAAAGAGGTTCAAAGGAAAGTAAATTTAAGCCATCATCAGGATGATTTAATGAAGCAGCACTCAGTCATGACAAGTTTTTTGTGCAGACTCAAGAAAGGATTGTAGAACCATCAGCATAATGCAGTTTTGAAGTTAATGAGTCTCCAGGGGTTCCTATAACTATGACAGAGCAGTAAGAGGACGATGAGGAGATATTTAAGATATTGAAGATTCCTTAGATTCCAGAAGGAATGTTTTCAGCCTCACAAGGACAATGTATTGATTCAGAGAATGAGAACTTACAGAGAAGCATCAAACAGTATAAGTATTAGATAGAATTCCTGCATGAAACAAATGAAGGGTTAGTAGTTGCTAATAGAAGATTAAAAGAGGATTTAGAAGAGTTTAATAGCCATTACCAAGAGTTAATTGCAGTCTTCAAGGAAGCTTTGAAGAGAAAAAGACAGACACAAAGTCTATGTGTAGAATTGAAGCAGACTGTTCAAGACATAACACAACAAAATCAGGAGCTATCAAAAAGAGTCGAAGACCTAGAAGCTGATCATTAAAAAACAAGGAGAAAGACTCAAGCATTGGAGGGGATAACCCTTTTGGCAGAGGCTGCTAAATATTTGTAAAATTCTTTAAGTGATAGGTGTTATTAGTTAATTTTTGTAAAGAAATTAGTTTAGTGTGAACAACTTTATTTTGTGAAGTGATTTGGTGGTATGACCTAGAAAGTAGTTTTTCAATTATGTAACTATTTTTGGCAACTAAGATAAAAGTAAGACTGTAGAATGATAGGGGGTTGGAATTTTGTACAAGGGGAGGCTATCAAGCTATTGTATACAGGGCTATGTTCAAAAAATCTTATGTACTTTGGATTACTGATTATGTTATATATGAAATCTATAAGCCCGTTTTATCCTATTTGTTGGTTTCATTTCTGATTGTTGTGATCACTCAGTTTATAAATTCATTTCTTGTTTAAAATTATTTCTCATGGAATGCTTATAAACTGTGGATGAAACTCAGTAATGTTCTTATGTTGTTCTGGTTTATGTTTCATATATTATACATCTTAGTCTTATATTGTTGCATGATTTAGTATTTGTCTTAGCCTTATGAGTTTCACCCTCTTGTTTACAAACTACAAAACCAAACCCCTAAAAACCTGTTTATTTATTTTTATTTCATGAGATTGTGTTGGCTTGTTCTTTAGTAGTCTGAGAACAATTTCTTGCACTAACATATTTGGCGCCATTATCGGGGAGGAAGCTGAAGCATACTTTCCCTAGGTTATTCATCATTCAACTGGTTTTGAGAGGTGGACAAAACCAGCAAATCATTAAGACTGCATTTCACCAAACAGTTCACAGTGACTACTAAGGGAGTTGGGACAAGAGGTAGACCTAGTTCACCATTACACCTAGGTGTCTCAGACCCAGAGAAAATTCTGAAAGAAGCTAGGAAAAATAAGCGATAACAGTCATCCCTATTTTTATGTAGCCCTAATTAATTTGACCTACTGTCACCCTTTCAACTTTCCGAGGAGAAAAAAAAAATCCATCTTGACAAATCGATTGGAAACTCCACTAGTTCAATATGCAGATGCTGAGTACCATGGAAGCCATTTTGGCTTGAAGGTTTGCACCTTTCAATTTTTCAGACGTTTCAAGTTTTCCAAATCGAGTACCTACTATGGATGTTTGGGGAGATTGTATTCCACTGTTTAGAGAAAGCAAAGAGGATAATCCTTCATATCACCTCATCAAATTTCATCAATATATGGTTCAGTTAAATATACAACATGAAGATGTGCTCATGAAGATGTTCATGTATTCACTCGAGCAAGATGCACGAGAGTGGTATTTTTCTCTTCCCGCTTCTAGCATTTCCTCACTGAAAGAATTCCACACATGTTTTTGGAAACATTGTAAGTATATGTTCTCAGTTCAATTCTTTTTTAAAGATTGTTGTGAGCAAGCTTATTTTTATAATACAATTTCTGATTCAAAAAATCATAATGATAAGTATAATCAAGGATTCAAAACATATCATGAAGAAGTTGTAGTTTCAAAATTTGTTGAAGATGAAGAGGTAACATTTTCAGATTATGTTGTCAAGGAAGAATTCCATGATCATTACGATAATCAAGCTGTTGTTTTAAGTCAGGTTGAAGATTATTTTAGTGATGAGATCAGCAGAGATAGTTTGGAATATTCTCATAATGATTTCAATTGTCTTGATAATCATTTGAATGCTAATCCTATTGAAGATCAATCTCTTGTTCAACAAACTATTGGAAATCATTGTTGTGTTAAAAATCAGCCTTGTAATGAAGAAAAACACGAACCTTCAGCATCATCATTTGAAATTTCTCAGAATTCTCCTCGTTGTGATGAAGAGATTGCAATTCTAGGACAAGGATTCTGTGATGAATTATGTTATAGTCCTTTTTTTATATTAAAATTGATGAAATTCAAGCTGTTGACATTTTTAACATTATATCAGAAGTTTCTTATATTCATGGATATGATAAATCTGTTGTTCAAAACCATTATGAAGATGCTCTAATTTTTTATAAATATGATGATGAAATTGAAAAGAAAGACCCAGAAATGTGTGAGGTTTGTGATATGGCACAATCGGATCAGCAGATTCAGGAATGCATTCAGTCCATTATCCTTAAACAGTCGAAGCCAACGTGGAAAAGGAGGTTCAACTTGTTGACATTATTGATGATACTATCCAAAAAATTCTGGAGCAAATTCAAGCTGATCTAGATGTCTTTTATTACCAATGTCTGGTTGATATTCATAGAACAAAACATTCTTATGGACAGCCTATCTTTTTCATAGAACAAGAAGTGGTAAATTTTGGCAATTTTTATGATCCAGTGGCACATTATTTAGAGTCAATACTAAATTATAAATATGTTATCTTAGAGACACCATTTGATGAAAGTGAGTACAAGTTGCTAGATCTTTGCTCTTCATGTTTTCCAATATTTATGATCATACATATTATATTTGGAGTTGGAAACAAGTTTTGGTGGGTTGATGAAATTTTTTCCTGGTTACATTGGAAATGGGATTACAATTTGATTCAGTAAATGGAAGGTTCCTCAAATATTTTTACAGTCTATGAGGGAAAAATATTTGATTTTCATTGTATATATGGTTGTGTGAAGGATTGAATAAATATTCCATAGCCCAATGGATATTTTGCAGAGTAGCAGGAAGTTCCAGTTACAGCACAAAAGGCACCGATCTATAGGTTCTTGAAGCCTCACAAGGAGGACTTCATCCCGCAGTAGGAGCCAGATGTTATAGCCTGTTTTTGTTTTCTCATTTTGAAGCATTTGCTTGTTTTGAAGTATGGTTTTTTTTAATTTTAAAGTTTTGACCTTAGTTTCTTTTAATTTTTTCTTTGATTTTAGGCATATACTTATAATTGATTTAATAGGTTTTCTTTTAATTTTGGTTTCACTTAGTGAATTTCATGGTTTTTAGGGGCTTATAGAATGTATATATTGCTTAAAGGATCTAAAAGAATATCATAAAGTTTTATTTGAAACTATTAACTAAAGTTTAACATCTTGTTGTGAGTTTTGGTTAAAAAAATATTAAAACAGATATTCTTGTAGCGCAAGCTCAGAAAAGGTAAACAAGGACGCTACAAGAAAATTGTGCCATTTGAAAAAGTCATGATTTTGGCTCGTAATTTTCAAAAATTTGTGCATAAGAGAAGTTTTTCACATTTGTCGAGGAGTTTGACATGTGTTTCATCCACAATAATCATTATGACAAGTGTTGTGAGATCAGGCAAAGAATCATTTGGGTAAGTTGCAGTTGTCTGGAGGTTATAAGATACAGAGTATTTGCACGATAATGATTATGCAGGATGAGGATAATTCGCTATCAACTACACATTTCTTGAATGCATGAAGATCATAGAAACCGTTTTAATACCTGGCATTTTGTGGTTGAAGGATGAAGAAGGTCGGCTATTTAGGGTTTGCAGGGTAACTGTTTAGCACTGGCGTGGCAGCTAGAGATAGACTTAAGAAGGATATTGGACACCTGGGAAGACAGGAAAGCATATATCTAGCAACTGAATTCATTATTCAGACAGGTATGAAATGAATTAATGACATGTTCCATGAGTTCAGGTTCACTTTGACAGAGGATTAGTTATTGATATTAACTAAGAATGCCAGTTAATAAACTCAATTTTTGCTCAATGTCAAATATTTTCTGTCAGTAGGGTCGAAACACTTATCAGTTTGAGAAGTAAAATTCATGTCAAGGGTTTAATTTTCTCAGCATATGATTGACAGTTAAATTTGCAAACATTAAAATAGTGTTAAACTCTTTACTGAAGAAAGCACAATTAAGATCAATCATCCAGGATGAAGAGGAGTGGGAAAACAAATAGGGATGAACCCTCAGATATGTCTTGGGTTCAAGCTTTCTCTGACTGTGGAAGGTTATTTTCAGAGGCAGGATGGCTGAATTATTTTGAGAAGATTAATGGCCATCACACAGAATTTTCATACAAATTTGCTCATGGATTGGACAATGACATAGTCACATTTGATACCCTAAAGATTGAGCTACCTAGAGAGCTAATAACAGAGGCTACAAGCATTCCTGATGAAGGTGAATATTGGTTCAAGAAGGTGCCTTTTACCTTTAATTCACAGAATTATTTTCTTCCAAATGTTGTTGCAGACTGGGGTAAAGGAGTGCATATACAGACGTTCAAACGAGAGTGGAGAGAACCAATCAAAATTCTGTAAAGCTATGTTACTTGTGAAGGAAGATATGCATTTGTGTTTAAATATCATTTCGGGTTTCTGCAGCATCTAAATCATGAAGCAAAGATGAACCTTCCTTTCTTTTTCCTAAAAAGTCTGCAAAAGATGTCCAGCAGAGTAAAAGAGCATCAATATCATACTGAGCAATCCATATTTCATCATGGTCTGATAAATTTAATCATAAGTACAGTTCTCCAAAAGAAGGAAAAGACCTGGGACTATTTTCTATTCTGTTCTAGGTTTCAAAGTGAGAAAGAAGACCAATCAAAGAAAATATAGGTGAACAAAAAACAGAATTTAGTCAAGAAATTGAAGAAAAAGGTCATAGTCGAAGTAGAAGAAGATAGTGTGCTAGGAAAGTCTGTAACACAATGGGATGAAAATCCTGAAAATGAACAATAGAATAAAGTTGATGAAGATGAAATATCGAAGGTTCAAACGCGGGATTTAGATCATGTAGAAAATACCCTTAATGAAAAAGTAAATTAGGGAGTAGATGAAAGTCCGATAGAACAAGAACAAGTCCATATAGGAGTACCGTCATAAAATAAGGAAAGCCCACTGGTTGATGAAGCTAGCGCTAACAGTGTACAAGGTTTACAGGAACAGTCTGAAGAAAAGTTGGTGTCACAAGGAATCAAAAGAAAGGTGGTTCAGCTAGCAACCATAAAGCACCAAGGAAATACTTTGAGCATCAAGAATAAATTGAGATTGAACATGAAAAAGTTGTTAAACCCTAAGTTAGCTCAGGAGAAAAACACAACGATAGAAGACTCTTCTTCCCAAGAAGAGCTAGAAGAGGATGAAAGCTTGGATGTAAAAGAGATGAAAGGTAAGAAATAGGTTCCTTTAAAGGATAAGTCAGCCTCAACTGAAACTAAAATCTCAGAGCTATTAAAAGAGGTTTTAAAGGAAACTAAATTCTAAATTTAAGCAATCATCAGGATGATTTAATGAAGCAGCACTTGGTCATGACAAGTTTTTGTGCAAAGGAAGAAAGGATTGCAGAACCATCAGCTCAATGCATTTTTGAAGTTAAGAGAGGAGGATGAGGTGATCTTTAAGAGATTGAATATTTTTTGGATGCCAGAAGGAATTCCTTTAGCCACAGAAGGACAATGTATTGATTCAGAGAATGAGAACTTACAGAGAAGCATCAAATAGTATAAGTATGAGATAGAATTCCGGCATGAAACAAATGAAGGGTTAGTAGTTTCTAACAGAAGATTAAGAGAGGATTTAGAAGAGGTCAATAGCCATTATCAAGAGTTAATTGCACTCTCCAAGGAAGCTTTGAAGAGAAAAAGACAGACACAAAGTCTGTGTGCAGAATTGAAGCAGACTGTTCAAGACATAACACAACAAAATTAGGAGCTACCAAAAAGAGTCGAAGACCTAGAAGCTGATCATCAGAAAACAAGGAGAAAGGCTCAAGCATTGGAGGGGACAGCCCTTTTGGCAAAGGCTGCTAAATATTTGTAAAATGCTTTAAGTGATAGGTGTTATTAGTTCATTTTGTAAATAAAATAGTTTAGTGTGAACAACTTTATTTTGTTAAGTGATTCGGTGGTATGACCTAAAAAGTAGTTTTTCAGTTATGTAACTATTTTTGGAGATTGAAAGTAAGACTGTAGAATGATAGGGGGTTGGAATTTTGTACAAGGGGAGGCTATCAAGCTAATGTATACAAAGCTAAGTTCAAAAACTCTTATGTACTTTGGCTTACTGATTATGTTATATATGCAATCTATAAGCCCATTTTATCCTATTTGTTGGTTTCATTTCTAATTGGTGTGATCACTCAATTTATAAATTCATTTCTTGTTTAAGGATATTTCTACAGTCTTATATTGTTGCATGATTTAGTATTTGTCTTAGCTTTATGAGTTTTACCCTCTTGTTTACAAACTGCAAAACCAAAACCCTAAAAACCTGTTTATTTATTTTTATTTCATGAGATTGTGTTGGCTTGTTCTTTAGTAGTATGAGAATTATTTCTGGCACTAACGGGATGCAGGTTTAAGTTCTTTCTTCTTTACAAGTTACAAAATTATTCTGCAGCTTATTACACAACTCTGCAGCTTATTACAAATGATTCTACAGCTTATTACAAATGATTCTGCGGCTCCTCAAAATAGTTCTGCAAAACTATCTAAGTAGCTACAGAGTGCTTTTACATTCAATATATTTGTTTCTTACAATATTTTAAGAAAAATATTTACATTTTTCCAACTACAATATCGCTCTATTACAAAAAATCTTGCAATAGAATAGTGCAAGTCACAGCAATTCAAATCGTTTTATGAATAATTAATACAATATCTAACAACTGACTTGCAACAGTACTCAAGCAAATGATTTCTCAGTACTTCTTGCATTTTCACACTCTTTGGGCAGTATTCAACTTAGACTTTAGTCACTGCAATGGTATTCACACCCAAAAGAAACAACTCCAAGCAGCTCCACGCAACTAAATATAAGTGTGAGCTTATTCACTCATGTTTAGGATCAGTATTCACTCATTCCACAAGCAGTATTTTGTTGGGAAAGTGAATCAGTTCTCAACTACTACCTTCAAATGGATGTGAGTAGCTTCAAGACAATGGAAGGAAGTCACAACACTTATCCAAAGCTGCAACATACATTTTCTCTAACACGTTAGAAGTCATATAAAATATACATATCATAGCAGTCACGACCTGTTTTATTACATCAAATACATATCAACTGCAACAACTTATCAGTCATTGCTTATACAATAAGTACAGGCTCATACATCGGTTGTATCATCCAGAATTCATAGATTCAAGCTCACGGCTCCAGTACAACAATCACGAGCTTCTTCAATACATTAAATATATGCATCATATATACCCAACGCATATTAAAAATATACGCAAACTTTCCACTTAAAATTCCACACACATAGTTAGGAAAAAGATTAAACTTCCACACCATATGAACATATCATATATTTACTTTCAACTTCCATACACATACTTAGGATACAAATTAGGTATTATGCACTCCCTTTGAAAGCACCATATTTTACCTTCACACGGTTGGGGAATGGCATGAATCTTCACCGCAACAATCTTCAGTCACTGGTTTCCAACAAGCTTGCAACAACAAGACGACTTCAATCAACTGAGTTACACTTCAGGTAGTTGTATGATGACGTGAATCTTCTATCGTGTCTTAACAACATAATGGGACGGTGGCTTCAATCAAAGAGATCACATCTTCTCTAGAAATCGCAACTGTAATCTCTTCTATCAGTGGGGATTAGAAAATGGATTGGCTCATGTTCAAATCACAATATTGCAGCTATATGTAGTGATATCGATGTCTCGTCTCTCACCATATGTCCCTCTCATTGAGGCCGCAGTTAAACCATGGAAGGCATCTCACACACAAAATTTATAACTCACAAAGCACACGATATTATTACGGCTTCAAATAATCACTATTGTGGAACACCCATAATTCTCATGGATTATTACTCAACACATGGTAGGATGGAGTCACAAAACAAATCGTGATAGCAGGCAAAAGAAGTTTATATATACAGCAGCTGAGTGGAGACGTGATGGGTAAAAATTGAATGGTAAGAAGATAAAAGGAAGCTACACATTAGGGTTAAGTATGGTATCCTTCTGAGCACTTCAATTTTTTGGCAAAGAACATTCGAAAATGTGCAAAGAATTTTGGAAATAATTAATGGCATATATTCAATGGACCTTCATACCTTAAACTCAACCATCCCTCAACGCAGGCTTGGAATTGTAATGCATACAAAGAATGCATGCAAGCTGGCAAGAGAGCAGACTGTTGATGAGCAACAAAATAAATCATAGGGCATGCAAAATAGATGGAGGAGAGATGCTAGGAAGAGGAAGAATGTCAAATTGCATGCATTTTGAAATAAATATGGCAAAGGAAAGAATGGAGGTATGGAAGGCAGTCTACCAGGACAGATAATCATACATGTATGAGTTATGGTATGTATGAGTTATGGTAGGTGGTGCTCTGATACCACTAATGAAATGAATAACTCTCGATTCGTTTATTCAATTGCCAAAAATATTTACTTATACATTGATGTGGTGGTTGAGTTTCACCTTCCAACCAACCCTTTTGATTTCCTACGTGACTCTTCATGTCCATATTCTATATACAATATTTACATTAACTATGGAACCATAATCTGAGGATTAGTTTTTCAACAAAAATTCTTATGGAAGAGCTACCTTTCTTGTAATGTTATTTCTTAAAGTTGACATGGGATTTGGCTGGAAATTACTCTTGTAGTTAATTTTAAGTAGGAATGTGATAATAGGTTATTTTCCAACCATTTATAAAAGCAAGTGTCCTTGTAAACTTGTGTTCTTAATCTTGAATGGGAAATTGTGAAGGGGTGCATCTTTAAGTTGAGTTATTTGATTTAAAGCGTTTGTTGTAGGTTCTAAAGGTAATACTAAGGGTATGGACACCCCACGCCTATATTTCACATATTATTTGTGTTTTCCTTGGTGTTTGAAGTAGGTGATCAGCAAAATGTATTTATGTTTTTATTTAAATTTAAACACTTACACAATTTTGGGTAATTGTGTTTACGTTTAATTGTACATTTGTGTCTATATTATACCTATGCAACTTGTGCTTATAGTTATTATAATGCGGCAAAATAATACTCTAGACCCACTGATAACATATAATGATGTTGTCATATTTGTAGATATAAAGTTATGTGCATTTATCTTATTTCTCATTATCTAAACATTAACATTATGGCTTAATAACTACCTGAATTATTTCTTAATAACTACCTAAAGCTAGACCCATTTGTTAAATTTGTGACAGTTTAATAGAATTGAAAGGAAGTGTTTGGAATATGCAAACTCCAAGAAGATTTATGTGCCCTAATATAAAATATGAATGTGTTTGATTATTTTTGGGAAATAACACTTGCAATTCAAACATGTAATGTGTTTGAAGAAAGGTTGTTACCACTAGACATATTATTAGTTAATTGTTTTGGTATCAAAGCATAGTTCCTCGCAATACCAATGTATTTGGGAACAAATTGATTATTGATATGTTTAGTGGAGTAAAATAATTCTTAAATTGGACACTTACATTGTGTATCTAACCAAATTCATGGGTGAAAGGGGGTGTAGTTTTATAACATTGCACTTCCATTGTAACTATTAATATCCTTTGCAATTCATGAGAGAATGATCCTCTTGAAGGGGAGCACTCTTCTTTGGTTTAAAATTTTACTGATTATTTATTAAATGATGAGAAGGGCACAACTTCAATCTTTTTGCAATCAGTTGCAAGTTATAGGCATAATATGTTATATTTATTTACCTTGCTATTGGAGCTAAGAGGTAGAGAATCTACCCTCCCTTTGATTGATTGTTGCGTGGAAAGTGTTGCCTTTATTTTGATTGGTGCCTATTTATTTATATGAGAACGTTTGAAGGGAATTGTCTTTTTCCTATTGGAAGTCAACTTTTGTTCAATTGTTTTGAGCAGTGGCCTTTTATGATTGTTGGTAAATGATTAGGGTGACTCCTTCTAAAAGGTGCAATCGTAGCTATTCTTATTTAGTTTTTTTAAAATACTTGAACTCGGAAGTGGAACAATATTTAAGTATAGGCCTAAGACCATTGGTTACAATAGTCTTTATAGCATTAATCACTTTTGTAACTTGAACATTAGCTCAATTTTGTGGTGCACATAGGACTTTAGCATATGTGGTATCAGGTGCAAATATGTGTGTAACTAGGTGCAAGAGTAAGATGGACCCTTGTTAAATGGACAATTCTATGACCAGGTTGCCTGAAATCTTGGATGGGTCGCTACATAATACTCTGACTTTCAGTAGCGCTTCCATTTTCTATTTCGAAGGGGATACCACCAAAACCTAGCACTTTCAGTAGCAAATAGACATTGTGAATATTAAAAGCAATATGCAATCTTATATGAATATATGCAGTTTTATTTATATTCCATTCCTTATAAAAAAAACTTTCAAGTAAGTTTTAAGTAGAGTAACATCTGGGCATGTCATAAAAAATTGAAGGCTTTGAATGTGGAATTATAGATATCGTATCGATAAGGTAACAAATAAGGTGATCTAGATAAAAGCATCCCTAGGAATTTTTTGACAAAGCAATCCAAGGAGAGACGCCACTTGGGCGTGCGGGAGGTGTACTTCACCTTTTAGAGACCACAAAATTGTGTATAAAATATGCGTCGATACATGCTTCAAATATCAGAGCAGAGCTAATGGCATTATGGGAAATCCTGAAGGTTGCACAAAGCGAACAAGTATTAAGGATAGAAATGTATGGTGATTCAAAACGGGTGATAGATTGGGAAAAAGGGAAGACCCATATAGAAGCACCACACCTTCAGTATTTGTTGACTGAAATAGGATCATTAGTGTGCACCTTTGAATTTATTTCTTATACACATATATATAGAGAACTAAATTTTGAAGCAGACTTGCTATCCAAAATGGCATTGTGCTTCAACCAGGGGTCATCGAAGTTTAGGAACACAGGAATGGTCAAGCAACGAAACATTTTATAATGATTTAGCAGGTTTCTGAATATGCAACAAAACATAAAGAAGAAGTTTTTTGTGTGTAGAGGACTTATGAATGGGATCTAGTCAGGAAGAATTCAAGATGCATATTTGTGTATGAGCTAGTCAAGAAGAATTCAAGATGCATATTTGTGTATGAGCTAGTCAGTAAGAATTCAAGATGCATATTTTTGTATGTGATTGGGGCAAAGTGTCAGCTGAAAATATGTAGGCTTAAAGGAAGTACAATTGATGTAAGATCAATCAGAGCAGTTCATGTTTATTCTCTATGAATAACGGGATTTTTTCTATGGTAAAAAAAACAAATAAGGTGATCTACAAAGTTCTTCGTCATATCCTTATAATTTTATGTTTCCAATTATTGTTTAGGTGCAAAAACATAGCACAATTTATGCATTGTCATGCACTGAAGAGAAGTGAATATGGTGCCATGCATTACCTAGATATGGTTCTGCATTTAGAGAGATCGATGAAAGATGGCCCATTTTTAAAGAAGAACCTCATAATGTTAGACTTTTAATGGTAGTTGATGGTGTCACTTCCTTTGGAAAGTTAAGAACCAGTGATCCATGTTTATAAGGGAATGAAATGAAACACATAAATATTCTAAAACATAGAGATACAATAATACTCAATTTGTATTATTGAAAGAAATATGCAGAAACTGTAACAAAATACATAGTGAAATAAACTCACTAGAATGGTAGCAGCTTATCTTTGAGAAGAGATGTGACGGCTACACCTATTCGTAAGAAGTGAGTTACAAAGAGGCTGAAAGGGTGTTTTAACATAAATCATCAATGATAAAACCCTAAACATCCAACACCCAAATCCCAGAAAATAAAATGACAAAAGGTATGTGGGCCCCGTTATGGTTAGATGATAAGTCAACTTCTCGATGGTGTAACTTTTGCATATGATCTCTATTTGGGGAATTTGGTAGTCCATCAAATTTTTTATCCAAGTAGTACACATTCTGGCTATTAATTGAATGTTCTTGTGCCAAAAAAATGTCATTTAAGAACTCAAAATGACCCTAGAAGTTCAAGGCCCAAAAAATCATAACAAAACTGCCAAGATAGAAAACTATGTTTTGAGCCAATGAATTAGGTGGATGGCCACCAATGTCAATCTAGATCATTCCTTCCCCCTTAGGAATAAATGTTCTCCATTGCATTGAGTTCCCCCACCAGATGGGGAAACTGTTGTTGAACTTGACGCTTTGTGAGCCACTTTCCTTGGTGCAGGATGTGCCCTTCTTTGATAACGCAGTAGAGTTGGATTTTCCATTGGCAAGTGACCTTAACTTGTGCATGCATGATCCAATAAAATGTGGTATGTTCCATGCATTCAAGGTTGAGCTTTGTAGGTGTCAGCTACTCTACAACCTATGATGTGTCCAATAGTGGTGAAAAATATGGTCGAGGAAAGACTACATTGAATCATGGGTGTAAGGAAAGGAAGGGGGGAATAATTAACTCATAAGCATTGTATCCCACAACCTTAGTGATGATATAAATCCCATAGTGAAGTGGATGTAGCTTCGAATGGGGTACTTTAAAGTGCTCTTTCTACAAATGCAACCAAACCTTGTCTCTCACCTTAAACTTGTGTGGAGCCCTATGTTGATCATGATGTTGCTTGTACTTAGAATTGGTTGTTTCTAAAATATTATGGACTTGTTGGTGGATGTGATAAAGCAGTTCAATGAATTTGGTGGATTTTTTAGCCTCTAATTGAGCATGGGAGGGTTATGCATGTGTGGTAATAAAGGGTGGTGCTACATCAATGAGACCTAATGGTTGAAAACCCATACCCACTTAAAAAATTGATGTGGCAAGTCTATCTATGGAGGGATTTGTTGTATCTTTGTTGAACATAAGAAATTCTCTCATCCCATGTGTATGCATGCTTAGATTTGTATGTATAACTTCTATCTGTCCATCATTTTGGGGTTGGAAGGTGGTGGATTTGGTCAGCTTGGTGTCCAACAAAGACTAGAGGATCGACCAAAATGTACTTAAGAAACGACTATCCCAATTTGAGATTATGTTAGTGGGATTCCAAAATGTGCCCACACACACTAGAAGAAGAGATTGGAATTGGCTTCAGATATGATACTCTTCTTATGGGTGGTTAGAATGGTCATCAATCAATCAACAACCATGAATACATAGTCATTATCATGCTTGGTTGAATTAAGGCTAAACATGTAGTTCATTGAGATGGATTCCCATAGACCTTTAAGAGTAGGAAGAGGGGTGTATAGTCCTTGTTTTTTTTATGTTGTCTTGGCGATGGACCATGCAGTGAAGGATCTGAGATAATTGTTGAAATCCTGGTGAAGATTCAGTCAATAGAAATACTTATGGAGTACTGCTAGTGTCTTCTCCACACCAAAGTGTCCGACAACTTGAGTGTAGTGGGATTCCTAAATCAATTTCACATGCTTGCTTAAAGGAACATCTAAATGACATAGATGGCATAAAATTTGGTCCCGCAAATGAAAGTTGGTAATAGTCTTTCCTGCTCCCAATATATGGTAGGTTGTAGAGAATTCCATATTGTTTCCATAGAGTTGGGACCACCCGGAGGTCTCATAACCACAATATTCAAGTACTATGGTTAGTGTTGCAAGTAGTGATCAACTGAGGAAATCCATGATAGTATTGTTTCTCACTTTCTTATATTTAATGTTGAGGTGGACCTGTTGTAAGTATATGGACCACTTTTAATGCTAACCATTCTGTAATTTTCCTTGTGTCAGCATGAACTACATAGACTTGTGATCTGTGTGGATGATTGTCTCCCTCCCTAGAATGTAATGGTTCTATTGATGGTAGGCTTGTACAATGGAATACATCCTTTTGTTGTAAATGGTGTACTTACGAATGATATCTTACAGTGTATCACTATGATAGACATCGGTTTACCGTGTTAAGTGAGAACGACACTCATAACATAGTTTGAAGTATCTGCCTCAATCTCAAAAGGTTGTTGTATATTGGGTAAGGAAATCACCAAGGCTTAGCATAAATGATATTTTAAATCGATGAAGACTTTCTATTGTGACTTGGTCCACCCAAAATTTTCTTTTCCACTGCCCTTGATCACTTGGTTGAGGGGCCATGCAATATGAGAGAATACCAGCACAAGCCTATGATAGAAATTGTCAAGGCCTAAGAAGCTTCAATGCTCGGTTAATTTTTTGGGGTTGGTCAGTCACTAATGACTATGATATTAGATGGATATACATGTGACCCATTCTCATATACAATGTACCCGAGGTATCAGACCTTATTCATGCCAAAGGATCATTTATTTAAGTTAGCATATAGCTTGTGTTGCCGCAAAGTGTGAGGGACATGTTGAATGTGCTGCAAGTGTTCTACCCAACTCCTCCTGAAGATGAGGATGTCATCTAGATATACAACCATAAAGGAATTCATGAAAGGCCATAAGATGCCATCCATTAACCTCATGAAAGTAGTCTTCCATACATCAGTTGATTCTATTAGAACCTAGTGGTAGTCAGAATTTATATCAATCTTGCTAAAGTATTTGGTTCCCTTGAATGGGTCAAGAATGTCATGAAATCGGTGAATCGGGTACTCGTTCTTGACTGTGATTTTTTTTAAAGCTATGCAATCATTACAAAGGTTCTAGGTCCCATCTTTATTTTGCATGAGCACGACTAAACTTTCAGATGTGAAGATGGATCGAATGTGCTCCTTTTGGAGTAGCTCTTGAATTTGACGCTTGATTTCCTCATTTTCCGAGAGAGAGAATTTATAAACTATCCCATCATGTAAAGGTGCACCAAGGTTCAAATCAATTGAATTCTTGACCAAATAGAAAAGGTGCACCCCAATAAGTGAGGTGAAGATGTCTTAGTATTCTTCCACGACTTTGCCCACTTGATTATGTTGTGTAGAGAGGCCTTGTGTGGAGGCCATGGATGTGGCCATGACCTTTCGTTCACTATGAGAATGAATCATGAAGAGGAAAAATTTCCTAGTCAAAGAGATGACCTTACATTGTTTAGCTAATATCAAAGAGGATACAATAGGTGGAGCTACCTTTGGTATCCTGTACAATTGTCTACCTAAAGTAACAAAGATGCTACAAGGTATAGATTCATACACAACATGATGTTTCCATGTATATGGTTGACCCAAATGAACATCACAAACTTCAAGTGGGGAAAAACCACACAATACCTCATCCTTGAAGGGCTTGAAGCCATAAGGCAGGCAACACTATTGGCTGACCAAAGATATTATCCATGGATGATCCATCAGATGTTGCATGGTTGCAGGTGTGGAGTTGTCAACAACTCCGACCGCTTGACAACATTTGTTGAGATCAAATTTTTTTATCTTTCTCTAACAATAATCAAATTTAGTGGAGTTCCCTTCACCCACATGTGTGAGTGAAAATGGTAATCACCTTCTTCCAACTCCTCTGGTTAGTTGGGATAAACCTAGGTGGTAGAAATCGTGGCATTGGATTCTACATCAATGATTTGTTTCCCCCTCTCTTGTTCTGACTCACAGTCGAAACTTAGATCTATCCCTAAGAATTTCAATTTGTCCACCAATACTACTTTGAGTGGCATTCATTGGTGTTGTGCGGTTTTATGGAACTCACGCCACTTCCAAGTGTCTTTCTTCATATTCCCATTACCTTTATCCTCTTTTGGTTTAGATTAGTTTTCCTGAGGTTGTCCATCCTTGCTTTGTCCTTTTTTATATGGAATAGAGCTATGTTTTCCCTACTTTTGTTGTGACACATTCGCGGATCCAATTTTTTTCTTATTTCTCTGCTCCATTTTTTGCTCAAATTTGATAGCATAGTGATAAGTGGCTTCGAGTAACGAGATGTCCAGAAAATCCTTTTTTGTTTGGATGTACTTATGAAGGCCCCTATAGTATTGTATAACTAGATGTGGCTCAGAGTCTTTGATGCCCAAATTGGTGCACAAGGTATGGAAAGAATTTGTGAACTGCAACATTGTTTAGTCCGTCTCTTGATACATTGTGGTCCATATCATGTACCGGTATTCATAGTTTCCAACTGGGTAATATTGTTCCTTAACAACATCCACAAAAGAGTCACAAGTGGGATTAGACCCAAACAATTCATATTCCTCTTTGGAGTTTTGCTCACAGTAAGTTTCCCACCAACTTTTGACATGGGGAACATATATAATGAGCGCAAAGGTGATATTTTTCTTAGCATAAAAATTGTGGATAGAAAAATACCCTTTTAGCACAAGTAACCATTTTTCCAAAGCATTCATATCTATCTAACCTTTGAATACAGGAATATCAAAATTAACGTGTGCCTTGAAGGGGGCAGTTCCTTTGAAGTGGTCGCTTGATGAAGATGAGTTTATTGTTGGAGACATCCATTGAAGGATTTCAACAAAGTTGTATATCATATTGTCCCTTTGTTGTGTGAGGGATTGCTCGAGCAACATCTTAAAAGGATCTTATGCTCCCTCATCTCTATTTTATTTTGTTGTGGGATGTCATCATGTTGGCATGGACGATCTTTTATAGGCTCAAGTAGCTCAAGTCCCAACTCCTTATACCTCAACCTCGTTGGGGACATGCATAGGAAACAAATAAATATCATACCATTTTAATACCACTATAAGGGACTGAATTGAAACACGTAAATATTCTAAAACACATATATACAATAAAAAACAATTTCCACTAATGAAAGAAATATACAAAAAATGTAACAAAATACAGTGAAATAAACTCACAAGAATTGTGGTATCTTATCTTTGAGAAGTGTTGCAGCTGCAACTGTTCTCCCCAAATTTTTTAAATTTTGGTCCCCTCCTCATGATTTAATGTTGCTTTGAATCGTTTGGATCCGTGAACTTTCTGGTCATGCTTTAGTTGTGGATGATTTTGAATATTAGCTCTCGTCCTTTTTTCAGAAGCTGCCTGTGTTTGAAAATTGTTGTGAGTCGCATATTTTGAGTGTGGTTTTACTAGTCAGTCAGATCAATTGTTTTTTGAAAAGGCCGTTGTTGCGAAGATGAAATAGATTTTGACCGCTGCTGAATTTTAAAATTGTTCCGAACACTTAATATTTGTTGATCGGGCGTCAAATTATGTTTGATCAGAGGTTGTTGTATGATCTTCTTCCATCGTTGCGGCTCCCAAATCAACTAGCTACCCGAAATGAAAAGCGCTTCGCCCGCCTATGCGTGTCGTCGGTCTGTAGCCTTTTTCTCTTCTGTCGTTGCCGCTGTGCAAATCACTTGGCTTCCGATGTCGATGTCTTTTCGACTTCTGATTGGGAGTTTTCCCGCCCATATTCTAGGTCATATCTCTTCCAACTCCGATGTGGTTAAGTGTCGTCGCAATACCCTTCGCCTGATAAGACCCACTTATGCGGCTGTGAATAGGTCTACCCTGTCGAAGGTAGTATTCTAATCCGCTGATGAGTTTTCCATTTTTCGTCGTTGGTGTTTTCTTTCGAGCCCGTAGGTGGATGAGGTAGTGGTGTCGACGTTTGTTAAAATTCTCATCACAGTGGTGCACCTGGCCATTTCTTGTGGATTAGCCATTTTATTTGGTATAATTTGACGTTTTGTTTAGAATGCAATCACAGTGAATGATGCACATTGATTAACTGTAGGTAGACTCAAGGGACTGTACATGCTACCATGGCACGAAGGCATAGTTGGGTAGTTCTGGTAAATATCGAACCGTAACCGGCAGGATCACAAGGAGGGTAAGTGGAGTAGAAGACAAAAGCAGAAGCGACAAAGGCCCAGACCCGAAAGCTCTATCAGTTATTAAATAGATCATGAGTGCGTACAGAAATGGGGGTATATGAAACGTTTTGAAGGACCGAAAGGTCACGCGGTTGAGGGAAGCCCAAGCGGTCTGCTATTTTAGTTTAAATATTTGAAAGTTAGAATTCATAGGGGCCTTTTCCCTGGAAAAAACTTGTAAACTATTGCTTGTAAGAGGAACTATTTCGTTTTACAACCAGAAACTGCAACTTTGCCTGTTGGAGAAAGTGCTATGTGGAATGTATCAATGTGATTAAATGAGCGATGTTGAATGGGAACTATTTTGTTTTCAACTGTGTTTCATTAACTGTGAGAGTGTTCTAACTTCCTGAACCTATGTTCTTGTTTGAATGTTCTTCAGTATACTTTGTGGTGTCTTCCACTATGGGTAATGGAATTTTTAACTGTTGATGAGCTATCTTATCATGTATACTTTCATTCATGTTTATATGTTTAGTCATAAAAGCAGCTATCTGTGATTTTCCATAACACATGAACAGTGGTGCATTACTCATAAATTAATATCCCATTCTCTAGAGATAGCTTAGTTAGTGTTTATTTTCTCGTAATTTATGTGATTTAGATGCTTGGGGTTTAAAAGACGAGAGGTATGAACCTGCGCATCACGTTGTGACTACTCCTTGCATTCTTATCACCCTGCATTGTTAATTAGGCATCTGCATTTCATACTTTAAGTCAAAATACAAAAATATACACGGTGGACCGGGCCGCAACCGGTAAAACCTTTCTTTTTGTTACTTGACCTATGGTAGCCGAACCGCAAAACCGGACGGATTCCCTACACCAAACAATCACGGGCTAGTTGGCAACGTTGACTGGGGAGAATCCCTTGCTGTTGCTGCCTACGAATTTTTAGGCCTCAACAGTTACTGGAGCTAGAAGGAGGGCCACCAGTGCATGGATGGCCGAGGAAACCCGTTTTCCCGAGACTATTCCACCGATAACAGTTCTGAAAGAAGTGGACTTCATAATCCAATTCCGGAAGAAAGTAGTAGAGAACATTTCTTCTCTGTCGACAATGAAGTTGTTAATAATTTGAGAAGACACACTAGAGCGTATGTGAAGAAGATTGGAGGATTGTCGATATTCCCTGAACTTCCCAGAAGAGAATATAAAAGGAAGGATCGTCCTATATTGGAAGACTCGGTGCTGGTTGGGGATTGGGAAGGGCTTGTAGAGACAGCCTTATAGGAAGTTGTACTGCCTTTGAATCAAGAAGGTCCAGACACTCCTCACAGTTCCCCCGCTCACACCCCTGTTTTCTCACCTCCTCACTCTCCACCCAGACTCATGGTAGGCGTAAACGCCAATCAACCACCCAACCCACCGAATCCACCACCTACCTGGAGATCCAGATCACCTTTAAACCTAACACCTCTGTTACATGATTTACCTCAATCCTTTTGAAAAGATGCTGCCCGAATTCGAACCAAGTGAGAAGATACTAGTAGATGACCACCTGCAAAGTTTTTATTTGGCAATAGAAGGATTAAGGGCTGGGGAGCATGAAGATGTAGTTTGCAGATTATTCCCACACACCCTTAAAGGAGCTGCAGCATCATGATATTTTGGTTTTCCTGCAAACTATATCCCTGACTGGGATACCTTTGAAAGGATATTTAGAAGTAAGTATGTGACTCAAAAGACTCATGCAGCTCTTATGAAAGGACTATGTGCCTTGAAGAAAGAGAGAAAGGAAAAGGTGCACAGTTTCACCCAAAGGTTTGCAGCATATCTCAAGAATTTTTCTGAAGCTGACAAACCTTCGGAAAAGGTCCTGATTGAATATTATACCTCAGCTTTAGGCCCTGAGTTGGCCATGTTTGCCAAAATAAAGGCCAATCCCACGTTGGCAGAGACTTATGAGGAGGTAGAAAGGGTAGAGGCTGAAAGAGAAAGTATTGAAGATTATCCTGAACGATCAGGAGAGAAAATTCTGGGAAGGAAATCCTTGTTGTTTACTAAGCGTAAGGAAGAGCAATCACCAGACTTTGAAAGTATGGTAAAAATGATGCAGAATATTTCCAACAGAATCATAGACTTGGAAAAGGAGAAGGAAACTCAAAAGTTCTACAAGCCTTATTACAAGAAAAGGGAGGATAACAATCAATCCCAACCTCCTCCTCACAATTCAGCATCTATGAATTTAACAGAGGTAGGAATGGACAATTTTTGCACTTTCCACCAACAACCCCACTCTAAAAAGAATTGTCCTCAATGGATAAAC
>LPNX011065119.1:187334-263908 GCA_001517045.1 Pseudotsuga menziesii
TAAATTAATAGAAGATGGATATGAAGAAAAAAAGGACAGTACCACTTCAACGAAAGAACAAGAAGATGAGACCATGGTTCTATGGAATTATGTTTCGTTGTTCGATGCTGGGGAAGAAAAGAATTGGGGATACGAGAGTGCAATGGAAACTAACATTACAACAAGGAGCCAAGGGTCGGTTAAAGAGACAGTCTCATACTCCCAAAAATCAAAAGGCTGCAGAAAAATGTTAAAAAAATTTAGAATAATTCCTCAGTTGATAAAATCCCCGAATTCACCATTACCAGCCAAGATCCTAGGCAGACTGATACGTTTGCCATGCCTGCTAAAGAAAAAATGAATGATGATAAGCCACATCCCACTGAACCGCAAATGGATTATGACATCGTGGAAGATATAAAGAAGGTGAAGGTGAACGTTTCACTATTTGAAATGTGTAAAGTGCCGCAGCAAAAGGAAAGACTATTGAAAGAGCTGGAAGCATCGGATGAGAAGCTTCCCATGGACAACCGACCCAAGGATGAGGAAGAAATCGGAGAAACCAGCATTGGAGGTAAGTCTAAGATTAAGAATCCACCTTTCCTCCTCACTTTTGAAATTTTTAATCACAACGTACATAATTGCTTGGTAGACTCAGGGGTGTCGGTTAACGTCATGCCAATATCAATCTATAAAAAGATAAATGGGTAGCCTAAGCCATCTACTTGGAGAGTTGTCCAGTTGGACAGGACGAATGTAAAGGTAGTTGGTGAGATGGAGAATGTCCTAGTCCGCCTGTCTTCAAATGATAAAGTGTGCCAAGTTATTGATATCGTGGTGGCCGACATACCAGATGCTTATGGTCTTGTTCTGAGTAGAGATTAGTCGGCCAAACTAAATGGATATTTTGCCTCTAATTGGTCACATCTGTGGCTGCCATATAAAGGAAGTCTGGACCAAATTAAAATTATGAGGGAGCCTCACATGAAATACAACGTTACTCAACTTGAGGAGAAGAATGAACCAGTGAATTCTGTGTTGGGAAATTATTTTATTGAATTGGAACCAGGAAATTACCAAGCAGAAGAAGCCAGAAACTCATCAGACACCCAGCCTGATCTCCTTCGATTTTCACAGGCTGATGAAATCGACAGTAAAATAGTAGACTTAGCAGTAGGAATAGATTCGCATACAGTAGTTAGTGATTTCTGGACATTGTTTTTTTATGGCTCTAAGACGTTAGAAGGGTCAGGGGCCGGCTGTGTCCTGGTCGACCCCCAGAAGAATAAACATTTTCTTTCATGTAGATTAGAGTTTGAATGTACGAATAATACAGCTGAGTATGAAGCGTTGGTGCAGGGTTTAAGGAAAGCAATCGAATTAAAGGTAAGTAATCTAAAAGTTTTTGGAGATTTTGAAATAATTGTGAAATAGATCCGGAATCAAATACATTGTGTTTCCCCTCACTTAAAGGCTTATCAAAATGAGGTATGGGACCTACTCAAATGTTTTAACGCATTTAATATTATTTCAATTCCAAGACTTAAAAATGCAGCAGCTGACTTGTTAGCCACATCAGCTGCTAGGCTTGTGCCTACTAATAATCGATGCTCTATTGAATTGCTTTTCAGGCCCTCGGTCCCTGATATGATTACTAACTTACGAGTGTTCGACGACGATCAGCAGATTATAGAATGCTTAACCAATGACGAGGTATTTAAAGGAGCGATTATAGATGATGAAGAACATCAGGCTGAGCTGAAGTATGATAATTTTATCCCTAAAGGAGTCAGAACCTTAGAAAGAATGTTCGATTTAAATGAAAAGTTTAGAAGACCAGCAAACGTGAAGACTCACAGCTCATCTCTACAGTTCGAATTGATAAATTTAGGGACTGAGACACATCCTAAATATGCAAATCTTGGCAAATGTTGTTCACCAATAGAAAGAGATAAGTTCATCAGTCTGTTTAATCAGTATAAAGATGTTTTCGCCTGGACATACGAAGATCTGAAGACATATGACACCAACATCATCCAGCATGTTATCCCCATCAAATATGGTGTCAAGCCTTATCAGCAACCTTTAAGGAAAATGCACCCCAAATTGGAACCTCTGATTTAGAGTGAAGTTAAGAAATTATTAGACGCTTGAATCATTTTTAAGGTCAGACACTCTGAATGGGTCTCAAACCTGGTACCAGTGAGGAAAAAATCTGGAGAAATCAGGCTGTGCGTGGATTTCAGGAATTTAAACCATGCCTTAGACAAAGATAATTATCCTATTCCAACCATGGAGCAATTACTACAAATGGTCTCAGGTTCTGAACTATTTTTGTTATTAGATGGATTCTCGGGATACAATCAAGTACTAGTAGCTGAAGAAGATAGATTGAAGACAACATTCAGGACCAGATGGGGAACCTTCGCTTACCGAAGAATGCCCTTTGGGATTATAAATGCTAGAGCTACGTTCCAGAGGGCTATGGACATAGATTTCCGAGGTTTGATTGGCCGTAGTGTTGTAATATACCTCGATGATATTACGATATTCTCAAAGAGAAGAGAAGAACACGCTTTCCATCTAAAGCATATTTTTTAGCACTGTCGGAAATAGGGCATCTCACTCAACCCCGGGAAGTGTGTGTTTGTTGTTTCGGAGGGCAAGTTGCTAGGTCACATAGTTTCAAAGAAGGGAATCTCTATAGACCTGGAAAGGATCAAGGCCATTGAACAGATTCCCTTGCCCCATAATAAAAATGGGATGCAGTCATTTATGGGAACCATAAATTTCGTACGAAGATTTGTGCCAGATTTCGCTCAGATTGTCAAACCGCTGCAACAAATGGTGAAGCAAAGCGCACAATTCAAATGGACTGAGATTGAGAAGGATGCATTCAGCAAGATTAAAACTGCTGTTGCACATGCACCCTCCCTAAAAAGCCCAGATTTCGATAAATATTTCATTCTATATACTTTTGCATCTGATGATTCGCTAGCAGCTGTGCTTACTCAAAAAGAAGATGGGGGGGATGAATTCCCAATATCTTTCATGAGAACTGGTCTACAAGGGGCTGAATTAAATTACCCGGCTATTGATAAACAAGCTTATGCTGTATTCAAAGCAGTGAAACAATTCAGACCTTACATATTAAAAAATTGAACCAAGGTGATCGTCCCATACCCAGCTGTGAGGTCCCTTTTTGTACAGAAGGAGTTAGGAGAAAGAAGGGGAAATTGCGTAACAACTCTTCAAGAGTATGATCTCGAATTCAAGCCAGCTTCTATAGTTAAAGGGAAAGGTTTGTGCAAACTGATGACTGAAAATGGAAACAATGAAGAACATGCATGGGAAGATGAAGCTAAGTTACATCTGATGAATGTATGTCCTTTGTTCACAGCCCTCGAGTCTTGGTATAGAGACCTCGTGCATTACCTTCAGGCAGGTTTGTTTCCAGAACATTGGAATTCCAAGAAAAGAAGAGCGATGCGTCTCAAATCAGCTTCCTATCAAATTGTTGAAGGAATATTATTCAGGAAAAACTACGACGGATTTCTTCTTAGATGCTTAGAGAAAGAAGATGCGACAAAAGTAATGACAAATTTGCATGACGGGCTTGTTGGGGGACATTTTTCAGGAGATACCACTGCTCACAAAATTCTCATGGCCGGTTACTATTGACCCACGCTTTTAAAAGATGCACACGCCCATGTCCGGAAGTGCGATATTTGTCAAAGGTGTAGTGGAAGACAATCTAAAGCAGTCGCACCACTAAAACCTGTGATGATCACGGAGCCATTCGAGAAATGGGGATTGGATATTATTGGGGAGATAAAGCCGAACTCTTCCTTACAACACAAATACATTTTGACCACCACCGATTACTTCACTCGCTGGGTCAAATCCATCCCACTGCGCAAAATAAATGAGGACGCGGTTATCAACTTCCTGCAAGACCATATTATGACCAGGTTTGGAGTTCCAGTTTCTTTAGTATTTGATAATGCTACTTACTTTTCATCAATTAAATTAACTGCTTTTGCTCATGAGAAAGGAATTAAGTTGCATTACTCTGTAAATTACTATCAACAAGGAAATGGCCTGGCTGAATCTACAAAAATCTGATTAGAATTTTAAAGAAGACTGTGATAGAAAACCAAAGGAGTTGGCACTCAGCGCTACCAAACGCCCTTTGGGATGATAGAGCCACCCCCAAGTCTTCGATAGGAGTGTCACCGTATACCCTTGTGTATGGTAGAGAAGCCATTCTTCCCCCCAATACCATGCTACCCTCCTCCATAATAGCTCAAGATTCTAGAGGGTCACATAATGAACTTTTGTAGATGAGGATATGTAATCTTCTGAAAGCAGAAGAGGCTAGATATAAGGCTAGGGAACGCTTTAAAAAAAAACAAGAGGTAATAAAAATATGGTTCGACAAGCACAAGGCAGGAACAAAGGACTTTGAAGTGGGATATTTGGTCCTCAAGTGGGATCACCCCCATGATGAGAAAGGAAAACACACGAAGCTCCAGCAGTTGTGGGTAGGTCATTTCCAAATTGTGGCAAAGCTTGGCCCTTCCACCTATAAGTTACAAGATATACAAGGGTGGGAAGAGAACTTACCAGTAAATGGTTTAGTTCTCAAGCCTTATTTTTCCTGAGTTTCATTTGTCTTCTTCTATCTTGTATATAAATAATCTGGTTTGGTTGTCTTTTTGAGTCTTTGAGTCATGAAGTTTAGTTTTGTTTTAGTTTAATTTTCTGTCGATTTCAATAAGGGAGGCAAACCCGCGGTTGCATGGGAACCTCAGATTTTTTGGAATGATTAACATTCATGGGTATAATACTATGTATTGATGTTTATCTAAAAGAACTTCTTCCATTTTAGCAGTTTTCTCGAATAGTTGTGTACGTATTGCAGTCCTGCCTAACCCTTGTGAAATAAACCAGAATCAAAAGTCTAGAATACTATGTTGAGGCTCCATCCATGTCAAATTTAAAATGTATTAAGGATTGACAAAAAAGGGCCCATGGAAAGAAGCAAGGTGAACAGTATATTAAATACAAATGATCCCATGCCAAGAAATGAACGCCAAAAGGCAAATAATAGTCAAAAACTCCTTTGAAAGCATCATATATCCAAGCAAATGCTGAACCACACAAGTACCAAATTGCCGAAAGTTCCTCTCCGTCCATGAGCTGAAACATGAATATACCTCTCACACAAAAGGACACTTGGGATAGAGGAGCCTGAATTAAAATTCAGAAAGAAAGGCATACAGGAGGACTCATATGAATAGGACAAAAGTCCACAAGCACAAAAGTGCTAAAGTGGCATGGGAATGAGGAACAAACGAATATTTCTGTTTACCATGTGCTACAATCCTGTGGTGCTCAAGCTGCGAACCACCTGAAGACAAAATTAACAATGAAACTCATCTTTCGGCCTCAACAGAGTTATCTGGACTTGAAAATATTGGTTTCCACTCTCCCAAATTGAACCATCATCAATGTTTAAGAGTGCATACTTTTTCCATTTGAGAAATCCAGATGGTTGGAAGAATTCAATAGGTTCGTTTGTTATTAAGCAGTCTGTCACTCAAGGAATGATCGTCCAGAGATCTAGGTTCACCAGGTAAGCGCCAATTGTTGCAGCTGCAACTGTTCTCCCCAAATTTTTTAAATACTGGTCCCCTCCTCATGATTTAATGTTGCTTTGAATCATTTGGATCCGTGAACTTTTTGGTCATGCTTTAGTTGTGGATGATTTTGAAGATTAGATCCTGTTCTGTTTTTAGAAGCTGCCTATGTTTGAAAATTGTTTTGAGTCGCAGATTTTGAGTGTGGTTTTACTAGTCAGTCAGATCAATTGTTTTTTGAAAAGGTCATTGTTGCGGAGATGAAACAGATTTTGACCGCTGCTAAATTTTAAAATTGTTCCGAACACTTGATATTTGTTGATCAAGCGTCAAATTATGTTTGATAGGAGGTTTTTGTATGATCTTCTTTCGTCGTTGCAGCTCCCAAATCAACTAGCTACCTGAAATGAAAAGTGCTTCACCCGCCTATGCGTGTCGCAGGTCTATAGCCTTTTTCTCTTCCGTCGTTGCAGCTGTGCAAATCACTTGGCTTCCGATGTCGATGTCTTTTCGACTTCTGATTGGGAGTTTTCCCACCCATATTCTAGGTCATATCTCTTCCGACTCTGATGTGCTTAAGTGTCATCGCAATACCCTTCGCCTGATAAGACCTGCTTATGCGGCTATGAATAGGTCTACCCTGCCAATGGTAGTATTCTGAGCCGCCGATGAGTTTTTCATTTTTCTTCGTTGGTGTTTTCTTCTGAGCCCATAGGTGGACAAGGTAGTGGTGTCATCGTTTGTTAAAATTCTCATAACAGTGGTGCACCTGGCCATTTCTTGTGGATTAGCCATTTTAGTTGGTATAATTTGACGTTTTGTTTAGAATGCAATCACGGTAAATGATGCACATTGATTAACTGCAGGTAGACTCAAGGGACTATACAAGCTACCAAGGCGTGAAGGCATAGCTGGGCAGTTCTGGTAAAGATCGAACCGCAACCGGTAGGATCACAAGGAGGGCAAGTGGAGTAGAAGACAAAAGCAGAAGCGACAAAGGCACAGACCCGAAAGATCTATCAGTTATTAAACAGATCATGAGTGCGTACAGAAATGGGGGGATATGAAACATTTTGAATGACTGAAAGGTCACGCGGTTGAGGGAAGCCCAAGTGGTCTGCTGTTTTAGTTTAAATATTTGAAAGTTAGAACTAATAGGGGCTTTTTCCCTGGAAAAAACTTGTAAACTATTGCTTGTAAGAGGAACTATTTCGTTTTACAACCAGAAACTGCAACTTTTGCCTGTTGGAGAAAGTGCTATGTGGAATGTATCAATGTGATTAAATGAGTGATGTTGAATGGGAACTATTTCATTTTCAACTGTGTTTCATTAACTGTGAGAGCGTTCTAACTTCCTGAACCTATGTTCTTGTTTGAATGTTCTTTAGTATACTTTGTGGTGTCTTCCACTATGGGTAATGGAATTTTTAACTGTTGATGAGCTATCTTATAATGTATACTTTCATTCATGTTTATATGTTTGGTCATAAAAGCAGCTATCTATGATTTGCCATAACACATGAACAGTGGTGCATTACTCATAAATTAATATCCCGTTCTCTAGAGATAGCTTAGTTAGTGTTTATTTTCTCATAATTTATGTGATTTAGATGATTGGGGTTTAAGACGAGAAGTATGAACCTGCGCATCACGTTGTGACTACTCCTTGCATTCTTATCACCCTGCATTGTTAATTAGGCATCTTCATTTCATACTTTAAGTCAAAATACAAAAATATACACGGTGGACCGGGCCGCAACCGGTAAAACCTTTGTTTTTGTTACTTGACCTACAGTAGTCGGACTGCAAAACCGGACGGATTCCCTACACCAAACAGTCACGGGCTAGTTGGGAACGTTGACTGGGGAGAATCCCTTGTTGTTGCTGCCTGTGAATTTTCAGGACTCAACAAGAAGATATGTGACAGATACGGTCATTCACAAGAAATGAGTTACAAGGAGGCCAAAAGGGCCTTTTAACATAAAGCATAAATGAGAAAACCCTAAACATCCCAAACCCTAACCCTGGTAGATGAAAAACTAAAATTTGTGTGGGCCTCATTGTGGTTAATTGATACGTCAACTTCCCCAAGGCGTAAATTTTTCATATGATGTTCATTTGGGGCATTTGGTAATCCATCGAAAAGGTCTAGCCGAGAAGTACACATTACAATTCGCCCAATAGATAGCCAAAGGCTATCATGCCCAAAAAATGTCGTTTAGATCCTCAAAATGGCCATGAAAGTCCATGACCCAAAAAATCATAACAAAACTGCCCAGATGGAAAATTATGTTTTGAGCCAATGGATTAGGTGGATGGACACCGATGTCCATATGGATCAACCCGTTACTTTGTTTAGGTAACTTTTCTTATAAACAATAACCTTCATCCTTGGATGTCAATAAAGAGGGAGAACGTCATATTGGATTTAATTTCTCTAGGTACTTATTTTTAAGATTGTTAACAACAATATAGAACTTCTTCTTCTTTTTACATTTTTGTATGTACAAAAACTTAATTATGTATATTTTCAAATAACTAGGTAAGCATCATGTTAGATATATGGATGTATATCTTCAAATAGCTAGGTAAGCATAAAGTTAGACACATGGATATATATCTTGACTCTTTTATAGTTGAACTTTTAAAATGATGGGTGAACATCAATATGTATGACATCTCCAACCTAATAGGTCAAAAACAATTTCAATTCCATAGAACACTTACATGGACACTTCATAAGCCATTGGTGCTTACACTTTTTTGTGGTATATAAATTTGTATTATCACTCTATATATCATGTGTAACATAACTCTTATAGTTTAACTTTTAAAATTATGGGTCAACATCAATATGTATGAAATCACCAAACTAATAGGTCAAAAACATTTTTAATTCCATAGATATTTACATGGACAATTCATTAGGCATTGGGGATTCACAATTTTGTGGTTTGTAAATTTGTAATATAACTCTATATATCATTTGTTACTCAAGTTTTTTTTAAATGTTTTTTTGTATTCTATTAACATTCTTGTAGAACTTATATGTAACAACACATAATTAGTATTACACTAATTCTAAACAAAACATAGGAAAAGTAAACAATTAGTGTATTAAATATTAAAATAATAAACCCTAATCAATATGTATTAGATGTAGGTTTACAAATTTGGTTATTCGTCTAAATAAATCTATATTAGATCTAGGTATATAGATTTGTTAAACTATAACTTCTAGATCTATATTAAATTTAAATATGATCACTCCATTGAAGTAAGGTTAGGTGCATCATGAGTTTAGATAGTTTAAGCACCACCCTGCCACTAAGCTCTTATGTTCCTAGATCCACCAATTCTTATAATGGGAAGTGTCTAAATCCTCATGGAATCTGATGGATGGATGATGAAAATTCTTTGTTATCTTTGAAGGGTTATTGCTACAAAATTCGTAGGAACATGAACAACTATGGATTGGTTATTTGTCGAGGTATACTTCTTTTGGAGGCTTTTTATTTTCTGCTAGGTTAATATTTGAGGTGGATTTAACTCATACTTTTATTTGTAGATATAGGATCACTAACTATGAGGATCACTCTAACTAAAAGAGATCCAAGGTGGATTGTTGAATTATTGGGCAAATCCAAGTACGGGTTGGAAACAAAAGATAGTAGTTTCCTAGTTGACTAGTTATACCTTATTCACTGAAAACATGGAATAAAGCAATATAAAGACATAATCTGCAGGAAGGTGCAGTTACTAATTCTAGCATGCAATAAAGTTGGCAGGATCTAACCAGAATCAGGGTAAAGGCACTCCTGGGTATATATATGGCAATTCTTGACCAAGTGGTGCAAGTGGACGCCAACTATCTAGGGTAGTAGGTACGAAATTAATCAATAATGATTAAATATTGTTATCCTAAGTATGGAGTGGGTTTATAATATCCTAGCACCACCCTTTAATTCTGACTTTATAATGATATGTATAAAATAATCAGATGCATATAAGTGCATATAGGGCCCAACAACAAGGCAATGGTCACCCTTTACAATCATTAATGTACAGAAAAGATGAGGAAAGAGGCAAAAACACATGGGGGAAATCCTCCCTCAAGAAAGGACAAGGCACAAAATTTTGAAATATGTATGCAATATGTCTTTATCTTCACTTTAATGATCTGAATGAACTACTTATGGTGAAAGGCATTGATGAATAAATTGTTGACTCCATGATCATGCGCTAGAGTGTTTGAATCTACAAGAAAGAAGACGAGAGACTCCTTGTATCTCATCATCTGATGAAGTAGGAGAATTATCTAAATGCTTCTTGTTGCTAACAAAATCTGATATGAAAACAAAATATGAAAAGGAAAATAAATATGTGCATACTCCTTCCCGAAGAGTAGAAAAATTAAGACAATCTATTACATAATCAGTTCCTTGCATGGATGCAAAATGGTGATGTGGATCACATATGTTCCTTCCAATATGATGTAGCACCTTCCTAGATATGATATGAGGCTGAAAAGACTCTGATATATCATAAATATTATCATATGAAACAAAAAATACCAAAGCTTCAATGTCTCCATGAGGATCTAGGGCTAGACTAGGAAAAAGTTAAGCAACTACGGAAAACTGATGAGTGTAAAAATATGAATGATGGATGGAATTGAGATATGAACCATAAGTGTTTAGAACAGATCCAAACATGTGTAATATAATTCCAATTATGAATAAGTTCATATATAACCAACCAGTGAAAATAGACAAGACTTGATACCATTTAATATAAGTAACATTGCATAAGAAACCAATGAGGAATCAACTATTGAACTTGGGGTTTGTATATTCTTAGGAGTATTTAGAGGTATAGTATATGGTATGGATGGTGTCATGTCATGCATACCAATATGAAAAATATTCTTCTAAATCCGAATTATAACCATTTTAATGGAGTGAGGAAGAGTTGCTTAAAGACAAGTCAAGATCTAGTGAAAAATCACAAGTATTGGGAGATGAATCTAGGAGACTGATAGGTGGATTATCAAAGAAAGGAACTAGGATTTATGATTATGATATAGTAGAAAATGAATATATATTAGATATGTGAGGAAATGATTTAACTCTAGCACTCGAGGCATAGTTTATATCACCTTGAAATTGCGCATTATAATGACAATGTTCTAAGGAATCAGCAGGCTTCTATAGCTCATCTGGAACTTCGATGTTGTGCTTCTCAAGAAGCTCAGACATGATGTCCATATTCTTCTTGAAAAAATTATTCTTAGGATGAAATCCCTTGCTGCAATAAAAACACTTGGATGTATTCCCTTTCTTCTTGACTTTCTTTATTGAATCTTCATCAATAGGATTCGCACTTTCATATTCATTATCTGACTTTGGCTTCTTCTCTTTTGATTTGGTATTATTTCTCGCATGAAATATGAAAGCATGATCCTTTTCCCTTGGAAAATCTAAGAGCACGCATATGTATCAATTTATATTTCTCCTTTGTCATTCAATCAAAGAATGTACTCAAAGAAGGCATTTTCCAATTAGAAATAGCAAGCCTAGTAGCATGAAAAGTAAACACAAAAACTAAGTATTCAGGACTCAATTTTGATAGGATGGAAAGGATCAATTGATCTTCTTTCTTCTAAATCCCACATTGATTTAGAAATAAAATAAATGACTTGAATTTGGAGAAGAAACCCTCAATAGAATCAAAACTGCTTGGACTCAATGAGAATAACTCATTCTCTCTCTCTCTCTCTCTCTCTCTCTCTCTCTCTCTCTCTCTCTCTCTCTCTCTCTCTCTCTCTCTTTCCTATGTTCTAATCAAGTGAGTGAGTCTATGTCCAAATAAGAATCACAACTCTCTTATTTATACACATTGAGCCAACTGACTTTTACCCTAAACAAGTCGGCCCCACTAAACTGTCTAGGTTGAATTCACCTAGGAAGACTCAAAACATTATTTTATATTTTTCATTAGGGTACTAATGACCCAACTTCAACTGAAGGCTTTACCTCGCGACTCTATGATGACCAATTACAATAGTAATACCCCGGAAGAGGAATAATAACATCTCCCTTGGGTTACATTAGTAAAATACATTTATAATATCCTTTGAAATTACAATAATTAAACACTCTGGCTTAACGAGAAGGTTATTCTACTGAAAACATCATCATATACTATAGGAGAAAAGAGAGACATTATCTTCAACAGTATCTAGGTAATACATCTATACGTCATAGGAAATTCTCACAATCAGTAACTAGAACAGTTACTCTTCAATGCCTTCATCTTCTGCATCACACAATCACTTTATCGTTTTGCAACAACACTTCAATCTTTCAATCCTTTGTAGCATCACTTTGATGTTCTTGATCCTTTGTAGTAGTACTTCGATCTTTGATCCTTTGCAGCACTTTCGATCTTCTCGATCCTTCATAGTAACACTTTGATCTTCGATCCTTTGTAGCAATACTTTGATCTTCTTGATCCTTCGTAGAAGCAACACTTCGATTGTTTTGATCCTTTGCAGTAGAACTTCGGTCTTCTTAATCCTTTGTAGCCGCACTTCGATCTTCATGATCCTTTGCCACCACGCTACCTGCAGTACACATGATCTCTTTGCAGGATGATCAATCCCTATCACTTTAGGACATAGGTCCAAGGATGATACAATCCTCCATTAGCCTGATTCATAATATCAATCAGCTGAATCATCTACAACTGAATGTAGATCTCGATTGCACCTAGATACAGGCCCTGTCGTTCGTGAGGACTCATCGTAGACCATCCATACCACTAAGGTTAGGACCACTCCTAAGTGAGTGTTATACTATGGTATCTACACTTAAGTGTAGGCTTACTCTTCCATGCAAGAGTATTATCTACATAGAAAATCTCGATCGCATACAAAATGTCGTCCCTCATTGTATAAAATCCTTACCACTAAGGTTAGGATCACTCCCAAGTGAGTTTTATACTATGACGTCTATGAGGACTCATCATAAAGAATCCTTACCACTGAGGTTAGTACCACTCCCAAGCGAGTGTTATTCTATGATATCTACATATGAATGTAAGCATACTGTCCATACAAGAGTATTGTCTATAAAGAAAATCTCAATTGCATACAAAATGTAAGTTGTGTCGTCCATTAGGACTCATCATAGAGCATCCTTACCACTGAGGTTAGGAACACTCCTAAGCGAGTGTTATTCTATGGTATCCACAAATGAATGTGGGTACTCTCCATGTGAGAGTAACATTTGCAAGGCCATCCTTAGTAAGGACCACTCTCATGCACATAGTGTTATACCTGTCATCCTCAAGAGAGAATACTATCGTCCACAAGTGAATGGTGAACCTTCTCATCATCATTGTCATGCCATCATCGATGTCAGTCTTATCATCACTCCCCCTTTCCTGGGAGGATCTATATTATCAACCTGCTCCCCCTTTGTCCGAAGAGGGTTCATGTCCTCGACCTAATCTTCCTTTCTGAGAGTTCATATCTTCGACTTGTTCCTCCTTTCCAAAGAAGGTCCATATCTTCATAATTTGTAGTACCATCACTATTCCTCATTGCGAGGAAATATTTTTCGAACTACACCCAGCTTGTCACAGAAATATTCAAACTTTACTTGAGATAGAGGCTTGGTCAGTACATGAACAACTTGCTCATTGGTACACACATAATGGAGCTTGATAGCTCCCTTTTGTACTATATCCCTTATATAATAATATTGGATTTCTATGTGCTTTGATTTATCATGGAACACCGTATTCTCTGCCATATTTATGCAACTCTGGTTGTCACAAAGAATCATTGTATTTCCCAACTCTATGTCAAATAATCCTGACATAAGTTTCAAAATCCATATCACTTCACAACTAGCAAAGCAATATGCAATGTACTCTGCTTCAGTTGTACTGAGAGCAACACTGGATTATTTCTTACTAAACCATGAGATCATGGCAGATCCCAGACAATAACATCCACCTAAGGTGCTCTTCCTGTCCTTGGCACTTCCTATCCAATCTGAATCTATATATCCATATAATTTGTAGTCATGATCTCTACCATAGTAAAGTCCCAAGTCTATTGTACCTTTTAGGTACCTCATCACATGCTTTGCAGCTATCAGGTGAACTCGTCTAGGTTTAACTAGGTACTGACTTAAGGTGTTCGCAGTAAAGCATATATCTAGCCTTGTATTCCTGAGATACATCAAAGATCCAATGATTTGTCTGTACTGAGTCATGTCCATTAACTCTAATGACTCATAGGATAACAACTTCAAGTTGGTTTCCATGGGTGTGGTCATGGATTTACAATCCAACATATCAAATATTTTCAATATTTCTACTGCATACTTTCCCTAATTCATAAAGATTCCTTCTGGGCTCTGCCACACTTATATCTTGAGGAAATAATGCATCAATCCAAGATCTTTCATCTAGCATTCTTCATCTAACTTCTTCTTGAAATCTGTGATCTGTTTCTCATTTCCAGTCAAAAATAGATCATCGACATACAGTAATAGTAGGATAGGTTCATCATCCATAACCTTCATGTAAAGGTTAGGATTAGCCTTACTCTTAGTAAACCCCAAGCTTGTCAATAAGTTATATATTCTACCATACCAAGCTCTAGGAGCTTGCTTCAGTCCATACAGAGCCATTTTCAACTTGCATACATGAGTCACTCTGTCTTTGACTTAAAATCCTTGTGGTTGTTCTATGTAAACCTCTTCCTCAATCACACCATTAAGCAAGGTTGTCTTTACATCCATCTAGTGTAGATCCCACTTCATCATGGAAGCAAGTGCCATGATGGTTCTAATGGAGGTTTACCTTGCTACTGGAGAAAATGTCTCTTCATAATAGATCCCCTCTTTCTGAGAGAATCCTCTAGCCACAAATCTTGCTTTTTACTTTTCAATACTTCCATCAGCAGCATGTTTTATCTTGTAGATCCATTTCTAAGATAACACACTTATGTTTTCTGGTTTGGGTACTATATCCCAAACATCATTATTCATTATCAACTAGTAATATTCTGTCATTTCTTCAACCCATTCTTTCTTCTGTGCAGCTTCCTCATAGTTGGTGGGTTCTTGATCTACAAGATCACACATCAAAGCTACATAATTAGAGTATGGCTTTGATCTTTTTCTTGTTCTTGTGGAGCCTTCTGGAGCTCCATATCTATTTGCTTCTTGTATGATCTCTCTTCTTCAAGCAGATTTTCTATTTCTAGATATATGCATAGTAGGGGTTTCTTGAGGTTCTAGCATATCATGATCTTTAGATGCTACTATTTCAGGAGAGGGTTCAGCTTCTACCATTCTCGGAGGTACATCCTCTTTGTGTACTTCTTCAAGCTGACACCTAGATTTCTTAAAAGTTGTCTCTTCATCAAATGTTACATCCCTATTAATATCGATATGATGGAATCCTGAGATGTATATCTTGAAGGCTTTGGATACTTCATAGTGTCCAACAAATATTCCCTTCTTTCTAGAAGGATCCAACTTGTTTCTCTTCTCTTTCAGAATATGTACATATACTGGACAACCAAATATCTTGAGATGGCTTACTTGAGGTTTCTTTCATGTATACATCTCTTTAGGAGTCTTGAATCCAAGAGCATTGTGAGATAATATATTATGCACATATACAGTTGTTCTTGCCACTTCAGCCCATAGGTGCATGGGGAGGTGTTGGTCATGATTCACGATCTTCACTGCTTCCATAATAGTTTTATTCTTTCTTCTTGCAACACCATTCTATTGGGGATTGTAGGGAGTGTTTAGTTCCCTCTTGATTCCATCCTCCTTACAGAATGCTTCAAATTCCTTTGAATTGTTTTCTCCACCATTTTCCATTCTCAGTGTCTTGATTCTTCTTTCTGAGTAGTTCTCTATCAAGGCTTTGAATTCCTTGAATTTCCTGAACACTTCACTCTTGTTCTTTAAGAAGTATATCTAAGTCTTTCTTGAATAGTCATCAATAAATGTGGCATAATACTCATATCCACTTAATGATATGGAGGGCATAGGACCACATACATCAAAATAAATTAATTCCAATGTACCTTTAGTCTTTATTTTACTTTTCGGAAAGGGATTCTTGATGTCTTTCCTCTTGCACTCACTTTTCAAGTTCCCTCATGATCGATCTTTAGATATGGTAACTCTGTTACCACCTTGCACACATAGGGTAGTGCTTTGTAGTTGATTTGAGCAATCCTCCTATGCCATAGTTCACTTGAGCCGGTAGTCTCATGGAAAATGGATATCTCTAGATGTGCTTTGAGTTTGTACAATCCTCCCTCTTCTTCTCCAATGACCACATCATCTTCAAGTGTCTTTCCTTTGGACCACATAAGTACTTGTCCATCTATAAAAGTAGCTCTATATCCTTTCGTATCTAGAGAGCAAAGATGGAAGTAAGCTCTTTTTCAAATCTAGTACATAAAGTACTTCCTTCATCTCCATGGAAGTCCCAAAGTCAATCTTGTAGCTTGATTCACCAATACCTTTGATGGGATATTGATAGTCATCTCCCAAACATACCTTCCGAGGAGAGTTCTTTTCTTCAAGTATTGACATAGTTTGCTTCTTCCTTGTTTATTTGAAGCACCACTATTAATAATCCGTGTATCTTCTCCAGGTGTTACAGACCCGGAGAGAGCAGAGAATAATACATATTCTTCTACATATTCACCTCTAGTTAGTATCTTCCAAGGTCTTTCTTCTTGATCATCCTCATCTTTAGCTAGATGACCATGATGTCTCTTGTTCTTCTTCTTCTTCTTTGGTGATGGACACTATAAATGTGCCCTATCTTATGACAGTTGTAGCATTGATACTTTGAGTAATTCTTCTGGAACTTCTTCTTTGAAGGCTTATGATTACTCTTCTTGAAGTTATATTGTTTTCTTCCTTTGGTATGGATGGCTAGAGCCTGATCATCTTCTCTGAGTAGACCTTCTATGTTGGCTACTCTAGCCTCTTCTTGTATGCAATCTTCCCATACTATGTCAAACTTCATACTTTCTTTTCTAGCACACAGAGTCTGTATGAATGAGTCCCAAGGTCTAGTGAGACCATTGAGAGCAGTCATAACTAGTTCATCCTCATCCAGGGTGTCTCCAATTGCACTTAATTATTCTCTGAACTGGGAGACCCTTGTGAATATTGAATCGATTCTCCTTTGCTCATCTTGGTGCCCTTCAGTTGAGCTCTCAAATTCATCTTCCTGTTAATCTTCCTTCCTTTATACATTCTGGAAAGTGCATCATACATTTACTTAGTTGTCTTCTTAGATGACACTTGAGGGACCAAGTGTTCTTTGATAGAATCGGTAATGATCCTCATTGCCTTGATTAGGTCTTGTTCATGCTTCTCCTTAGCTTCATATTCTTTAGGTTCTGCAATCTCATCCTTGATGTACTTCTCAAGTCTATTCTCTTTCAGAATGAGACCAATCCTATACTTCAAAGCTAGGAGGTTTTCTATGCCTTCTAGTTTGTCCTCAAGGTTAGTGCTTGGGGCCACCCTATCCAATAGGTCACTAAAAAATGAAATTTCTCAAAATGGAAAGCTAACCTTACCAAGAGATGTGCTTGAATGAGGTGAGTTGGTTGGTCCAACTGATTTCTAAATATCCCAAATCTTTATCCTTCAAATCCTACTTGCAAGGTTGTAGCTCTACAGAATTTATGGTTTTAGTTTTTTGCAGTTTTCTGGTTCAGGGAAAAACTAGGGTTTGTCTTTATCAAATATTCAACCACCCAAAAAAATCGATCCTGGGCTCAATAAATTCACTCTAGGGAGGCACAAGTAGATATTCCAAATTCCAAATTTTGCAGAAACCCTGATTTCTTCCGGAGAGGGAGGGGAGAGAGTTTCACCTTGTGAAAGTTGTCCTATTCAGGTTAGCTTTGATACCATGTTCAGATTTCATATGCTATACTAGATATCATTAGTGTTCAATTCAATTTCACAGCAGTAGCATATGCAGAATCACTGAAAGAAACATAATCACAAGATATACATAGTATTTATCCTAGAAACCCTCAAGGGGAAGAAAACCCAACAAAACTTCCTCTGTATAAGATGTATAAGACAAAACCCCAAAATATGTATTCTCCTTCTTGCTGATCTCTCTATATTTCCTATGCACTACTCAAGTGAGTGATTCTGTGTCCAAATAAGAATCACAACTCTCATATTTATACACATTGAACCAACTGACTTTTACCCTAAACAAGTCGACCCCACTAAACGATTTGGGCTGACTTCACCTAGGAAGACTCAAAACAATATTTTATATTAATCATTAGGGTACTGATGACCTGATTTACAATGGAGGATTTACCTCATGACTCTATGATGACCAATTACAATAGTAACACCCCGACGGAGGAATAATAACATCTCCCTTGGGGTACATCAATAAAATACATTTAGAAAATCCTTTGAAGTTACAATATTTCAACACATATTGTGTGATGCTTGAATATATTAAAATACTACCCGAGTATAATGTAAATTTGGGATGAAGTTTCCTGAAGGAGGGAAGTATGTAACAACCCAAATTTAGTATTGCACTAATTCTAAATAAAACATAGGAAAAATAAATAATGGGTGTATTAACTATTAAAATAATAAAAATTATGAATATTTAGAGAAATTATTAATTAAAATTTATTAAATGTAAAAGGTTCAAGTGCCAAAGAGAAAAAGGAAAATATTTAAAAAGGAGGAGGATGGGAGGGGAAGGACATTCATTTTTCTTAGATTTTGAAGGGAGATGGGAATGGTTATGAAAGGTAAGAGAGTAGATTTGGCTACGATTTATTAGTTGGGGGCTCGAGGGATCTTAATGTCTCACCGAAGCATGGTTGGGTAGATATTCTACCCCCCAGGAGTTGTTTTCCCTCATTGCTTGTGGAGATATAGAGGTAAAATCTTTCAACAACTCATTGGATTAGAGGTACACATTATCTCTTGTTTCATTAAAAATTATATTATGCTAAATTAAAAATGTTTTAGATCTATTTTTCTCATGGAAATGAATTTGATTTTAGTCAATTAGATAAGGTATTGTTTTTCTAATAAATTTATTTCCTAAGGCCCATCATGCTCTTACTTTATAGTGATTCAAACAAATGGTAAATATAAATGTCTAGTATGTAGTCCAAGAAAAATATTTGGATGTTCAAAAAGTTTGGTAAATTAAATGTACATCAAGTTCAAGAATTTCCTCCCTAAGGACCATAGGTATCGAATTACCCAAAAAAATCACTTTAATGGGAAGGAAAAGAGTGGGAAAGTACCACGAAGAATAAATCATCAACTATGTAGAAAGACTTTGAGAATATTCATAGTAAGAAATTTGTTTTAGTTACGTTCATATTTGTCACTAAGGTTGAGAATATTCATAGTTACGTTCACAGTCTTGTATTATTTTTTATTTTTTCATATTTTATTTGATAAAAAATCTTCTTCCATTGATGCTTATTAAAGGTTGTTAGGTCAAGCTTCCAAGAGGTTTGAAATGATACTCTATTTAATTCAGTTCATTTCCATATAATGAACACCTATAATTAGCTCATTTGTTTGATGTGATGCATATTATAAATAATGTCACATAATGCTTATGGAAACTTATATATGGGGGGAATAACAAGGACAAAACAACTAAATTTATTAGTGACATTGAGGAATCCAACTCAATGCAACATTTGACTCATTGCTATACTAAAGGAAATTTGACCAATCTTTCATGGTTATTAACAGAGCAAGAGAGTCATTAGCAAAGCAATTGAGTGATGGTGTATTGTAGAGGTTATATGATTGGAATAATTTAGGGGTTTTGGTGGGGCTAAAATTCATAATTGGAATACATTTATTAAGGTTTTCTATTTTACAATATTTGTCATCTTATGCTATATATATATATATATATATATATATATATATATATATATATATATTGTTAGCAGTACATGTTTGTNGTATGTTCTACCTCTAGACCTCCCAAACAACTTTTACATTAACATAAAGAATGTTATTGATGATCTTGACAAGTACATGAGGTATGAAAAAGGTTATAATTGAAATGCTATTTATATAACTTGTTAGTTTTTGTGTTGCTTGTCTTATATATTTAATATTGACACATCTAATTTCTTTAAACTTGTAGGTGATTGTCATCTAAAGAAATCCATAAAGATGATGTCCAGTATTGAAAGATATAAAATATCCATCTAATGTGTGAAATGCAAACGCATCTACCTCCAAAATTTTCAATGCATATGAGCACTACCTCTTACACCTAGTCCATCTTAGAATATTGAAAAATATGCAGTAAACATACAACAATATATTTACTAACTTGTAAATGAATAACGAGAATCTACTAGTTTATCCTTTTATCCATACAAGCACCATATAATCAAATATTAAGTAAGAGACAAGGGAAAAAGAAATAGTACACCATATATACGTGGTAAAACCACAAACAAGGAAACATCCATGTGAATGTATGGTCTTATTTATTCTTGGAAATTTCAAATATTACACTTTAGCTAGTCTACCTATGCTTATCACAGCTTCACAATAATATCACATCATAATTCAACATACCTAAAGGGTCTCTTTCACCTCTATTATATAGTTAGAGGTATGGAATAATTACATCCCATCATACATGTAAGATAAATTATTTTCCACCTCCTTATATAATGAATGGTAATAGGATAATATTACATATAGACTAGACATACCTAGACTCCGTGAATTCATATTAACTAATCCTACACTACTTGGACTATTAATATTCCCACATGCTCCAATGTTTCTCCTCTCCAACCTGCACTTCAACATGTGATACTTTTCAAATGATCAAGTATTTTGATGATTAAATAAAATAACTAACTTAAAGTAATATCTAGTAGTACTAATTAAAACATCATGATGCAAGAGAATAAAATTATTATCTTGATGAAAATGCCTTGTGGATTGTGGAGGTTCCCAACCTTCAAACCTGCATTTGTTAAAGAATAGGAGGTTATATAACCAAATAATAATTAAACATGCAACAACATGATATGAAAAGACTAAAGGGTAGACCTGAATGAGCTTCTCTTGGCTTCAAAAATAATTTAATATTCTCTATTGAAAAGGTCCAACCACGTGAAGGTGGAAGCTCCTATGGATCCTCCCCCCCCACTCACATCACTCCCAAATCCCCATACCCAACTATCTACTAGATCAAACTACAATGAAAGTAAATGAAAGAAAAAAAACTAAGATATAACAAGTGCCAATTATGCATAAAAAGTAGCAAAATTAACAATAAATTGTACCACAAATAGTCCTTCATATTAATAAATTGTACAATCACTTATTTTTCTTCTTATTATTAGTTTTCACAAAATCACAGATTAAATCATCATCGGAGTTATGCCCACCATCTGCAAATATTGTGCCCTACTCTAGTGTCAAATCATTGTACAACTCATCATGCCATTCATTACTTCTAGTATTACGACATGGAGGCTAAGGCAATACAAGGGGACCACTATAACAACAAAAAACATTTAAATGATATTGTTATTTATTATTCATGGGGATATTTGATTAATACAATTATAATTATAATGTTTTTGCCTAGTCAAAAGTAGTCGACAACGTCAACCCAGTTCTTGTCTTTGCCTCTCCTCTCTAATCACCAACCTCATTTCCTACTATATTAAAAATAAACACATTAATGTATGGGTTAAGTGAATCACCAATATATTTTAGAACTAAACAATGAGTAAAGTATTTTCATTTTACTTACCATATCCTCCAAATAGGTATATTGTGTTTTCCCCAAGCTTTCTAGACATGTCGGCACTGCATTGAGGTCGTGCTTATATCTGAGATTCATATCTTCCTCGATGGCCTCTTGATGGTATAAATCCCCCTACATCACACAAGATCTCAAATTACGATTATTGGTTGCACTCAATAAAAAATTGTATGGTGATATGGATAATATGGTTAAATATGTTGGCACTTACAATTTGTGCCTTTATTCTCATGTAAGCACCTTGACCTAGTTTATGTTGACCATGTTTTTCCATTCTTTCATGAGTTTCTTTTGATGTTTCTGGTAGCCTACACAAATTTTCAAATAGGTTATATATTGTTAATTTTTCATGTAGGTCAAACAAATATTGAAGATATCAAATTCAAAAAATCACATACCTTCAGGTTAGTTCTTGCTTAAGGGAAAGTCTCAATTCCACCTCACAAAGTCCCTCTCACTTTAGGTTAGTGCTTGCTTAACCTAAGGGGTATCCATAAATGATTCAAGGCTTCAAACTCTTGGGATAATGTGTTGCCGTAAATATGGAATGAAAACATGCTAATCTACGATAGAATAATTAAAAATCTGCAACTTCTTCAAACCAACAAATGTTAACATCAAATTCATGATCATATATGCTAAAACAAGTAAAAAAAAATTCATGAATTTGTGATAATCTCTCCTCATTTCAACAATACAAGTTATGGAATAATGAAATAAATTGACTGAAATGGTAAGGAACCTAGAAAACACTTTACATATGACATGTGTCTTGTCACTATTATTCACTTATATTACATTGCACTCTTAATGCAAGCTACATCTTCTTTTCCTAAAATTTACCTTTAACAAAAGTTGTTACAACTAAAATGTTAATATATTCCTTAAAAAAAAAAAACTATATGTTTTGCTTCCACAAGTTGATTTATCAAATTACCATCTATGATCTTACGTATACATGTATAAGACATGAGAAGCCAATGTTCACAGTATCTTGGAGTATCTAGATGATATTCTTTAACAACATTTTGAAGTGTATAGTAGTCAATCACATCAAATATATCTCCTAGTTATATGCAATTGCATCTCAATCTCAACATGGAAATTTTGTAGCATGCATCTTAAATATGATTGGTTTGTTATATACGAGGTTATAGATATTTGAGTTATGATGTTCTACACACTCCCTTGGTGTATTATCAATAGACGTGTCTAGGTATAAGTTGATAGGTCCATTCACTTTTCTTGGTCACATGTGCATACTAATCTATTTTGTTTACACAATTCATTATTTTATTCTTCTTAGTATCATAATACTACTATAATTCCTAATTTATTGAATGTGGACAATAAGGGGCACAACATAGATGCACTGAAAATTCATTCAAGATATGCTATTGTTGCATCCATAAGTTTTTCATCATAGTTGCCCAACTTTGATATAGAGGCAACGCGATGGATGAGCGAGGGTTTGTTCTTTGTAGGCCGCAGGATGGAGTTTTCACAGGCTTCAGGAAGAATGGCGTTGGTCTGCGCTCGCCTTCGAGGTACTAGCCGTTCCTTTGACCGTTATCTATCGGCCTGTTCTATTTTGGTTTGGCTTCTTGTTGAAAAAGTTTTCTTTGAAGGTCATTTTACCTTTTGTTGGGAGTCCTGTCATCGTTCTCTTTCAACCCTTTCTTTATTGGGTTACTCCGGGAGAGGTCTGATAAGCCCATACTGGGGATCGGTTTCGTTTTGGCTTTTTTGTTGGGGCTCGGTTTCGTTTGGCTCAGTTATCAGTCTTCAATGGTTTCTGTCTGTTTTGGCCGGACTTCTATTCTCGTCACCCTCCTTCTGGGTTTGTCTTTGGTTTTTGATGGATTGCATGATCTATGGTTTTAGCTGTTACCGGCGGCTAGAGTCCCTCCTCATAATTGAGGACTAGTACCAACCAGTTTAAAAGAAGTGGGAAGTTTTCATTTCATTTTGATTTTAGTCGGTATTGGCTCGGTCTGCCTCCGTTTTGATTGATTCCGATTTTTGTGTTCTGTCACCTTTTTTGAACCTCGTCAGGGCTGTGACTCACCTTTTCCGGATTTGGGGGAGTTGGCTGTCCTTGCACTCGCCTTTTCCCTTTTTTGAAAGAGATTGTTAGAATATGGCATTATTAGGGTTTGATGGCTACATTTGTGGCTGTTAGAGATTTGACTTATGCGCTTTCTACGCTCTTGTCATCTCCCTGTCCGAAAGCCCGAGGGTTATTGATGAGGGTTTAACCCTGTTTTCTTCGACTTGGTATCTTTAACTGGGGTTTGTCCTTCGGCTGTTTGTGTTTTTTACTGTTTGTTCTGACTTTGGTAGTGGGTTGGATTTTGACTTTGTGGTTTATGGGTTCTTGCTCGTACTGTATTCTCGTCCGAAGGTTCGAGGGTTTTGAGAAGGGTTTACCCATTTCCCGGTGATGCTCCCATACCGGGGTCTGTCTCTTTGGGCATTTTTGACGTTTGTGTTCTTGTTAGTTTGTTCTCACAATTACCCCGTCTTGGTATGACCATGCTAGTTTGTGATATTATTGGGGTATTCAACTATCCTTTGTTATTTGATATTTGATATTCTTTGTGCCTATATCGATTTCTGCTGTTATCCCACAGGTTTTTAGAGAAGTTTAACCATTTTTTGGATGCTACTTTCTTCCAGGGATCGATCTTGGGTTATCTGCTTTGATTGAGGTATTGTCTTGTTATTGTTGTCCGCTTCTTGGGAAGTTTTTTTCCTTGGAATCGATGGTGGAGACCCATGATGGGTCTCCCATACTCGGGGTGGACCATGATTCTGCTCGATACCAGAGACGTAGGAAGGCAAAGGCTTATAAAACTATGGAAGGGAAGCTTCTCTATGTGGTTGGACGGGATATTTTTATGGACAGGGTGGAAGCATTGAGTTGTCGTGCATTAATTGGTAGGCTGGAATATGTATCCTTGGAAAAAAAGGACTGGGTTTCCTGGGCTTCAGAGCATTGGAAACCGTTTCTGTCCTATGTTCCAGCTATCAACTTGCTGGTTCAGGGCTGGATAGTTTTTGTTTTCTTAGAAGACTCGCACGCCTTTGATGTTCTAAGCCGCTTATGGTGAGTGGGTAATGGTTTGTTGATGCTAGATCGATGGCACGTTAATTTTGATCCTACGCGAGAAAGAGTGAAAAAGCGCCATCTGTGGGCAATTCTCTTAGGGCTTCCTTTCCCGCTCTGGAATCGGTCCCTATTGGAAGGAGTTGGTAATACTATAGGTCGGTTTGTGGCGCTAGAGGATGATTTCATGAACTCTTTTGATAAAAGGAAGGCAAAAATTCTTGTTGAAATGGATATCACTAAAGGCCTTCCTGCTGAAGTGGAGATTCTCTGTCATGAGCGACTATTTATTCAGCATTTGGATTTTCAAGGTATCCCATTTAGATGCAGTGTGTGTCGGGAGACAGGCCATTTGCGCCGATCATGTCCGTCTTTGCGTCATGGGCATGTTAATCGCTATTTGTCTGGAACCTTTGTAAATTCTCCTTTGATTTCGCCCTCACAGGATTGTTCAACCCCGGTACATAATGACTCCTCTTCTAGTCAAATGATTAATGTTAGTTCTTTATTTGGGGAAGTGTCGGACCTTGATTTGGCCATGATTGACTCAGTGATTAGCAGCAGAAAAGATTCTGCGCCTTCGGGCATTACTCCTTCCCTGGGTAACTCTTCTCCTCTATTCGGTATTCCTTCGAGGGAGCCTGAACTGTTGGACCCTCCTAAGATTGATTCTTTTATTCAAGAGCCTTCCCCTTCAGCCCCTGCTCTTTGCCCTCTCTCAGCTCCTATTCCCCCTGGAGTTTCTGAGGCTGCTCCATCTAATTCTGACCCATCTTCGAGACCTTCGATTGTTAACTCGCCCACTCCTCTGTTCTCTGAGGCCGACTTCCCTCCTCTTACCACTTCTGGCCAGTCAGGGCCCCAGCTTTTAGGCTCGCCACCTCTTAGCCCTGTCGATTCCCCTTCCTTTGCCAATCCCTCTTTGCAAAAGTCTATGAGTATTTTCTCGGATAGATCGCCTCTTTCCCCCTCGGTACTCCCTCTTGACTCAATTCATTTTGAGAATGTTACTATTAGACAGAAGAAAAATCCCACCAAGCCCCCTCTTGACTCATCTGATTTAGTCTAGGCTCCTTATACTCCTCTATCTGAGAGATTAAAAGCTGCAGAGCGTTCTCATACTTCTCCTCCCCTTCGGGTCCTTAGAGCTTCGACCCCTGATTTTTTAGACTCTTAATGCGCATCCTTTCTTTGAATGTTCGTGGCTTGGGGGGTCTGGCCAACCAAAAAAGCCTCCGACATTTGTTGTTTGCTCTCTCTCCTGATGTGGCTCTCTTTCAGGAAACCATGACTAGTCCTTATCCTGCTTTATTTGCCTTTTCTAAACTTTGCTCGGGCTAGGAATTTTGTGCCCTTAGCTCAAAAGGCCTTTCTAGAGGCATTCTCTCTGGCTGAAATCCGAAACTCATTAAATGCAAAGCCTTTCATACTGCTGCTGGTATTCTACTTAAAGCTGCGATCCGGGGTTCTTCCCTCAACCTCTCCATTTTAAATTGTTATGTTCCTTACCTCAATAGGGACTCCTTCTGGAATGTTGTGGCTACGGGTGGTCTTCTCTCACTTCCAAATCTCATTTTAGCCAGAGATCTAAACCTGACTCTGAATGCCTCCGAGATCTGGGGCTCCAAAGCACATCCTGACCCTTTGGGTCTTTTTTTCTCTAAACTTTTCTCTGACCATCATTTAGTGGATGTGGCTTCTTCCTGTGCTGGTCCTACCTGGAGGAATGGAAGGATAGGGGAAGATGGTATATCAAAAAGATTGGATCGATTTTTGTTATCAAATCAGCTTGTGAGCTCACTTCCAAGGTACCGGGTATGGGCTCACAGATGTGGGATATCTGATCATTTCCCTGTGGTTCTTGAATGGACTGATCATCAAAGTCATTGCGCCTATCCCTTTAAGTTTAACCAATCTTGGTTAGTTAATGAGGATTTTATTCATATGGTTCATGCTGAATGGCCCCGTATTCTGTCAAACCCTTCATTGGATGCAATGCAGGATCTCCATGATAGACTTAAAACTTTAAAGGAGAAGGTTAAATCTTGGACTAGAGTAGAAGCTATAAAAATGAAAGACGAGTCTGCAGCTCTGGAAAAGGAAATAAGCTCTATTCTCCTTTCCTCTCATTCAGCAATTTTAGATCAAGATAAGCAATTAAAATTGAATTCTCTTAAAAATGATCTTCAAAAGCTGATTGATCATGAAATTAATTCTGCCAGACTCCGAAGCAGAATTACCTGGGCTCAAAAAGGGGATGCTAATACTAAATTTTTTCATGTGGTGGCTTCAGCCCGCAAAAATCACAATGCGATTTGGAGTCTTCAAGATGAGTTGGGAAATTGGGTTTCAGATGATAAAAGTCTTAAAGAACTTGGTATTCGACATTTTAAGACCTTGTTTGAAGATGACCGGTTGACTAATCTGGAAGCTCAGCTCAAGGTTATCCATCTTTTTCCATCTTTCATCAGTCCAGAGAAGATAGAAGCCTTTACTAGACTTGTCACTATCTTGGAAGTTGAAAAGGCTTCAAAACTATTCAAAAAAGACAAGGCGCCTGGCCCGGATGGATGGCCGGTTGAGTTATATTTGACTTTCTTTGATCTTTTGGGTCCAATTCTTGTCAATGTGGTGGAATCTTCCAGAACCTTAGGCAGAGTGTCTCATGCTCTCAATTCTACTTTCCTTGCTCTCATCTCGAAGGTTGATTTGCCTGTCTCTTTTGCAGACTTTCACCCCATTTCTCTCTGTAACCTCTGTTATAAGCTCATTTCTAAAGTTGCAGCTATGCGGCTTAAACCCTTCCTTGATGATTCTATTTCTCCTAATCAATTTGGTTTTCTAAAAAATCGCCAAATCCTCGAACCCATAGCCATTTCTCAAGAGGTTCTGCATACTGTCCATTCCAGAAAAAGGTGTGCTCTTATTCTTAAATTGGATTTATCTAAAGCATTTGACAGAGTTAATTGGACTTACATCTGTCTCTTACTTATTCAAATAGGGGTTCCCTTTGTTGGGGTAAACTAGATTATGGGATGCATATCTTCATCCAACTTTGTTGTCCTTGTTAATGGGTCTCCTTCTTCTTTCTTTTCTGCCTCTCGGGGAATCATGTAGGGGTGCCCTCTATCCCCCCTTTTGTTCATTTTGGTTATAGAAGGGCTTAGTCTATTGATGGAGGATGCCAAGTGGAATGGAAAGATTAAAGGAATCAAAATTTCTCAACAGCTTTCTCTCACTCATCTACTTTTTGTAGATGATGTGATCTTATTTGGCCTGGGTACATTTGAGGAATGGTTAGCCTTCAAAGCCATTCTTGACATCTTCTGTGAGGCTTCAGGTATGAGTATTAATGTGAACAAATCTAGTTTTCTCCATAATGATCTGAATGTGGACATTCTCCATAGAATTACATATATTCTCCCTTTCAGAGTGGACGATATTCAGAAAGGGTTTGGTTATCTTGGCTACTTTCTTAAGCCAGCAGGTTACTTGGTAAAGGATTGGCTCTGGCTGGTTTCAAAATTTGAAAAGAAAATTTCTCATTGGACAAATAGATTCCTTTCCATGGGAGGTCGTCTTGTCCTCATTCGTTCTATTTTATCAAGCATGTCAGTTTATTGGATGGCTTTGGTTCCGATTCCAATCTCTATTTTAGACAAGCTCAGAAAGATGATTTTTTATTTTTTGTGGGGCTCTTAATCAAAGACTAAAAAATTCCATCTTGTGGATTGGAAACTTTTGGCTCGCCCTACCTCTCATGGTGGTTGGGGCATTAAACATCTCCCTAGTTTTAGTCTTTCCTTGAGGTTGAAAAGCTTTTGGCTAGCTTTAAATAGCAAGGGAATCTGGAATCTCCTTATTGCTGTTAAATATCTGAAAAATAAACCTCTGCATTTATGGTTTAGGGAAAAGAAATTCATTTTTAGAAATGTCTATATTATCTAGAGGGGCTTCATCTCTACCATAGCTTGGATTGGAAAAGGTATCATCTGGAACGTGGGTAATGGTGAGTCCATCAGTTTGGGTGCAGACCCGTTCATTGGTATGGGTTCTTCCTTTGTTCTGTCAAGAGACTTAAGGGATTACCTAGAAGATTTTGGCATTTGCACCCTTGCTCAATCCCGTAATCAAACTCCCTTTGCCACTGGCTATTGGTTCTCATCTGAATATCTTGATCTCATTGGTGAATGGAAAGCAACCTGGGATAATTATATTAGAGGATTCGAATATGGCCGCATTCGACTCTCTAATCAAGCTGATACTATTTTCTGGTCTCATAATAATTTTACAGGTCCATTAAGCGCTGCTGAAGGATATAATTGCATATTCTTTGATAAATGTTCAGAGATTAATGATTCAGTTTTAAAAATTTTATGGACTTTGAATATTCCTCTAAAATTAAAATGCTTCATTTGGTTGATGCTCAGAGGGAAGATTTTAACCTGGGATCAATTGCAAAGCAGAGGCGTCATTGGACCCAGTCGATGTGTCCTTTGTGAAGGTAATCTGGAAGATATCCATCATTTATTCTTTTGCTGTCCTTTCTCTGTTCGAATCTTCTCCCATTTTGAGGTTAAGTTCAAGTGCTCTTTCCCAGTTTATAGCTCTATCCATTCTTATATGGATCAATGGTTCTTCTCTACTGCGCGATCTGCTCCCTTCAGATACCTTCCTTTGTTTATTCTCTGGGGAATCTGGCTCCTTCGGAATCATTGTTTATTTGAAAACAAGAAACCGTCCTTCCCAGCTCTGATTTCAAGGATTGAAGGATTGGTAAATTCTTACCCTGTGCCGATAACTATTCACAAATCCCGTAATCCTGGTCCTGTACCATTAAAAAGCTTTCCTTGTGGATTCTTTGATGGAGCTGCTGCGGAAAATATAGGAGGCTCAGGATTTGTGATTTTTATCAATGACTCTCATTTCTTCAGTTTTTCTATGGGATGTGGAAGAAGCACGAATACCAGAGCGGAGTTATTGGCTCTTTGGGCAATTTTAAGAGTCGGTTTATTGATGGGAATTCCTATGAAGTTGATTTATGGTGATTCCATGGTTATTATTTCTTGTCTTAACATAATTTCAGCACTTGATGTACCATCTCTGATGCATTGGTGTACCGACATAAGATATATGATTCATTTGGCCCCTCCAGTGATCTTTAAACACACATTTCGTGAGCATAATTCGTTGGCAGATGAACTCTCAAAAAAAGCTTTGCATTTGGATATGGGATCTGTTACTTTTTTAGAAACTATGGATGGTTTGGTTATTAACCAAGGCAGTCTTGATCTATTTTGAGTAGCTGATTTACTAACTTATTCAGCTTATAATCTCAGCAGTTGATGAAGTATCTTTTCTGTTCAGTTAGAGTCCACTCTGCCAGCCTGTTTTGCTCTGATTTGTCTTATTTAAAGTTCAACTCTGTTTCATATCAGCATTTTTGACCTGATCTATTCAGGGATGATGAGGAAAGCCTGCTACGATCAGACTTTTTTTCTAGTATTGTTTGTTCTGTTATGTCATTTTTTGTCTGCCATGAGACGGATCTGTTTAACAGTCATCATAATGGTATGTAAATGATGTCTTTTGATTCATCTGAATAACAAAGATTGGTATTTTTTCCTCTGAAAAAAAAAGTTTTTCATCATAGTTCACGAGGGAAGGTGTGCTAATCTATGACAAGCAAAAAAATAGGGGGTGTATAATATTTCTATTCTTTTAAAAACATAAAATAGATTATATGGTTCCTCTTAATGCAAGTTTGTAAGCAAAATTATGACTTATTTGCTTTTATGATAAATTTTACTTTTGAAATGAAATTTTTGTAGAAGGTTTTGGGACAAAAGTTCCTTCCTCTTGCAAATACTCAAAGTTCATGTCCACTTTTACTCCAAAGGAAGTTGAATTTGTATACACATTATGTAGGTTGGGCCACTATCTCTTTGATCTTATTTATTGTTTGATCTTCATACATTCTTGAGTTGTGAGGGTCACGACAAGGAGAGATGTTAAATGGATTTGAGATATATCTACTTTTAATTTTCCTCTTTTATTTGTGGTGTCTATAAAGTTATTTCAAGGGATCGCTCTAATTAGAGCATACAAAGTTTTCAAATCCAAATCAACCATGTTTCTAAAGTATGACAAAATCAAAGACCAAAATCATTGACTTACAGAGACCACACTTATATATCATATAGATACCCTTTGTGATAGTGTGTTAAGGTTTGTAAGAGTTTGTGATATGTTTTATGTTGCAGTTGGAATCGTACTGTGTTAATGTGTGTAAGAGTTTGTGATATGTTTTTAGTGTGAACTTTGATCCAGTGTGAACTTCGATTATATTTAGGGTTCTAGCTCAATGGAGAACACCTGCCTTATAGGGATGAGGTTAGTGGTTTGATTCCTCCATTCCCTATCTACATAAATCAATGACTAATATAATGACCAGTTAACAATAACCAATGACTAATTGAGGTGGCAAGGGGGGCGGGGTTATCTTTACCCCGGAGGGACAAAAGAAAATTATTTTCTCTTGGGGGCTCGGCAAGGAAACTAACAACATTGTTGAGGTGCTAGCCCTATGGCAAGGCCTTTTGATTGCCAAGAATCAAGGAATCACCGAGCTCATAGTACTGGGAGACTCAAGAATAGTTATTCAATCCATGGCCAAGAACACTCTTCCCAACCAACTGCATCTCTGGCATCTGATCAAAAAATCAAGATTCAAGCTCTATCCTTCCTTAAAATCTTCTTCCATGTTCCAAGGCTTCACAATAAGGAAGTATATTTGGCTGCAAATGTGGGATCCTCGCTAAGCCCTGGGTCCTTAGAAATCAATGGTCTTACCTCTGTTTGCAATCCCCCATAAGACTAGGGTTTGGAGAAAGGAGCTATCCACATGGGCCCGTGCCCTTTGGCTCCTCTCTCCTCATGGTTTCAACACACGTCTGGTTGCTGTCAAGGCAGGTGGATCTTGGCTGGCACATGGGCACACACTAAAGATCGGGAAGCGGCATAAACTATGCACGAAGGATCCCATTCCCTCTGTACGAAATGCTTGGAATGTCTCATCGAAGCTACATGAAATAGTTAAGGTGGTGGAAGTTCTAATGGCTCACACGTAGGATTTAAATGCTGTGATCATTTCGGTCATGTTCTGTAAGGTCATAAAAATGCTGAAGGACAGGGGAAGAGGAAATATTTTTTGGATGATCAACCATAGCAGTGTTATTGCAAACGTGCTAAAGTTGAATTGCAATCGTGCTAAGAGGAACCAATTCCTAGTGTGCATCATGGAGGCCTCTTCAGGATCCACTGGTTCATCCATCCCTGCCTTCCATGTTGATGCAGATTACAGAGAGCTCAAAGGGACAGTTGAGGAGTTATGGAACCAGGTTGAGGCGATTGATACGAAGGGTCATTGTCCCCTTGAAAATGTGGATAAAGACCTAGTGTATCTGAAGGGAAAAATCAAACAAGTAGTGAAGAGATATGAGAATGCGGTGATTGGGTTGATTGCTACGCTGGAGATTAAAGTTGACAAGCTGGACCGGAAGCTAGACAAGTTGAAAGCTGCTTCCAAACCAGGTCCATCGTCTCATCCTTCAAAGAACATAAACTAATTCTGGAACATGATTTTCTTTTTTGCTTTACTGTTGGCTCTGTTTAGTTTGCTATTAGAATTAGATCTTCTAGTTTTGTGGGATCTGGATGCGTTGAATACCAACCCTTGAAACTATGATAGCACTCGCATAGTTAGGCTGTTATGTATTCTCTCAGTATATTAATTTCTCGGGTATGCTAGGGTGTGTTACAATGACATATGGATTTCTTATTGCCGCTACCTCAAGGGCAAAAAAAATAGTAGCAGAACTCATATTGCTGCTTCCATATGGGCGTACTGTATTTTGTTATGGTCCTTGTGGTTATACCACCTACTTAATATAATATTACCACTTCTATAAAAAAAAAACAATAATCAATGACTAAATAAATGACCAATTAACAACAATCAATGACTAAATAAATGACTAGTTAGTAACAACCAATCACTAAATAAATTACCAATTAACAACAATCAATGACTAAATAAATAACTAAATGTACTACCAAATGATAATTAATGACCAAAAAACAACAAGTAATATCCAAATATAAACAATTAATGACTAAATGTATGACCAATGCTTGAAGCAATTTAAGCAATTTTTGACCAAGTGATAAATAACCAATTTGGTTGGGTGATAAGTGACTGCTAATTAATGACCAGTGGTCACATGAACAAATTTAGTCATTTATCACCCATTTTTAGTCACTTATCACCCATTTTGTACTAGTGTTCTTTCTTATGATATGTTTACGATTTCATTAAACCTTACTCGTGTTCTTTCTTCACCAAGTGTTCTCTTAACGCAAGTTAGTGCATAAATCAAGTAGCTCATAAAAGACAAGACAATCAAATAGATTCATTCATATAAGAAACATTCAATGGTTTACTTGGCATTGCGAGCCCATGGACGTTTCCATCCCGCAATTACCCTGCCACAATATAAGTAGTAGGTATTTTTATCATTAAAATGTATGTTAATGATAATAAAAGAAAATATTAATTAGAGGTTGGGTATACTAGTTTCTATACCCGACCAATAGCAACACTCGTATCGACTCGATTCAAATCATAATCCACCAACAACTCTTTGTATGGCACTATTTTTTTCACAACACATACAATATTGATCTAGATGGACATCGATGGCCACCCACCTAGTCCACTGGCTCAACTGACGTTTTTTTTCAAGGTCGTTTTGAGGCCCTAAATGATTTTTTTTTTCCACGGGAGTGCCCATCCAATCACCACAGGCATTGTTTGGGGTCGATAACATGGATTCCTTCTTGACTAGACTTTTTCAACGAGATACCGAGCACCCAAAATGGATATTGTATGCAAAAGTTGTGCCCTCGATAAGTTGATGTATAAACTAACCACATCGAGGCCCACAAACCTTTTGGCATTTCATCTCTCGAGGTTAGGTTTTTTATGTTTAGGTTTTATTGTTTATGTTTTATGTTAAAAAGGCCTTTTTGGCCTCATTTAACTCAATTCTTATGGATGAGTGTGGTCGACACATCTCTTTTCATAGATAAGCTACCACCATCTAGAGCTAGTTTGTATTTCTCTACATTTTACAATATTTTTCCAGTCCATTCATTAACAGAATTTGGGTTTTACTGTACAACTGTGTTTTCTACAAAATATTCGTGTGTATTTATATTTTATATCACTTCCTTCATTTCGTTCTCCAAATAATCCAAATCAAATATCCTATTCCATTCACTCTCCTAAAAAATACAATTGGGTTGCTTTCTTGTTGTTGTGGGTCTTGTACTATTTATATGCCCCGCAATATTCCCTGATGCCTTTGGTGTTCCATCATTATACACAATTGCTCCTTTATTTTGATAGTTGGATTTTAGTTGTATATAATTTCCATGACTACATATCTTTGCATGCTTGGCATATATTGGCTAGCCTCAACCAATCACCATAGTTATAACATGTCCCAACATACTCCATCAATTCAATTGTTCCTCTATATATCACTTTTTTTCCATCCATGGAGAATATATCAAGTCCATGTATGGAGAACGAAGCAATGCAATACATCCTCTCATTGACAATGAAGTCAATGTCCAACAGAGGAAGTTCCTTGGGTACCCATCGTTTCACTAGATTCTTGTACATTAAGGGAACCTCGATGTCACATATTCTCTCAACATCATAAGAGCATGATCTTCCTTCAATAAGAAAGAATTCCATGTGCCTATGAAATTTTTTTTGACCTTTTCACCTCTAGTTTATTTTTCCTTGTTAGATGTGTTGGACATCATGCTTTCCCCTTTATCTCCTGAAATTCCCTCGCTCAAGGATGATAGATCTAATAGGTACCTATTCAGTTGTACCTATAGTCTCCATTGAATGAGAAAAAACAGTTCAATATATGCATAATATTTCTAAATTGATAACTATATCGCTTCAATAAAATATCCCTTTTAATAAGTATGGCTCTCAAACTCAACCTATGAAGCACAATCACGAATCACTTAGTTATTTCCTACTTTATATCATATATTACATATATAATTGGATAGGAAATGATGCCACTTTCTTTGGAGAACAGATTAAGCAAGCTCTAGGGTAGGTCACCACTTTCTATCAAGGTGATAATCCAACAAAAAATCCTAAACTAATTATTTCCTTAGAGATAGTGTTGGAGGGATTCTTTCACTTGGAGGAGCTAGGGTTTTCAAGTAGAGATAGTGTTGGAGGAATTCTTTCACTTAGAGGAGCTAGGGTTTTCAAGTTTGTCTGATTATGGTAATCTAAGCCTACATTGATTCAAGCCATCAAGAAAGTAAATAAAATACAATGAAGTTATTCCCTCTTATGTCCTAACCCTCCGACTTTTGATTGTTTCCAAAATCCTATGATTAGCAATTCTAGTATTCATGCTACAAGGATTTGAACAACATAAGTGTGACAGCTAAAAGAAATGATATTTTTTCTTCAATAGTATCCAATATTCTAAGTGTTCTTGTTAGAGAAACTCTAGTTGTACAATATCTAAGAATCAAGGGATTTGTGTTGGTGCAAAATTATCAGAGGACAATGACAACCTAACTAAACAAGTCATAGCTAGAGCTAATTCTATTTCATGGTAGAGGCGACAAAAATGAAAAAAAAACACTAATTCCTTTATGATGCAATGATTTGGAATGCACAGAGAACCATGGATGTCGTGTGCTTGGTAGTATTCCAAATGGCACTACGAGGGAGAGGGTTGAAATGATATATGGAGAGACCATCTAGGAGTATGATCAATGATTTTGAGACTTGATGATTTGGTTGAGCTACACCATACAAGAGATGTATAACAAGGAATTATTTATTCTCAAGATACTATCACACCTACAAACAACATTGCTGCAAAAATGTTCATTAACATGACATAAAGAATTGGAATTCCCCATATGGCTAAAGTTTATCAATGAATTAGCTAAATATTTCGTCCCATAGTTGTCTCTAGGGTTAATTTAGTTAAAGTACCAATTGACCACTATGTTTGACTAGATTCAACAACCACCAAAGGGAAAAACAAAGTATAAGAGAGGCAATGTGATGCACATTGTGAAAACATAAGGTGTCATACAATATGATTGCCTCATGGTCTAGAGATAAGTTGCAGAATTATTTAATTCATTTGTGGGGAATATGTTAGGAAAGAAAAATGTCATGCTTTTTGAAATATGCTTTAATTTATAGATATCATACTTGTAGTTATTACCCATTGTTACAAAAGTACAATAGCACTTCACCAATAGTACAATGTGAATTGTGTAGGGTAAACACACACTCTGTAAAAGGTTGCCATGCATTATCTATGCTCACTTAGGGATTGGATAATAACATGTTCATAGTAAATTCATATGGGGCATGTGATCATAGGGGAAAATAGAACCAAGATAACTTAGCCTCAATGAATGATGTGAATCATCCTTCCCCATGATGTTTCTATTGTAATGAGTTGGGGCACATTGTGTGCAACTATAAACAATTCCATTAACCATTTTGTGCATGTTTCCAAAAGAATGGGCATAACATTAAGGATTGCTTAAAGGTAATTGAAAAGTGTGAGGCATGAAACAAGAGGTAGAACCATGTGAACATGATCAAATCAAAGTCATTGTAACAATTTAGTGGGGCACACATATACTATCATAAATATCATCACTCGAGTAGGGTTATGGTAGAAGCGTCTATGGGAGCCATAAATCAAGGACCTGTCCATAGAGCTCTACATAAGGCACCAACATTTGATATATCTTAGAAAAAAGGATATATGTGTGACACGATATAGTTGATGCAAGAAGTTTTCCATGTGTGAATTGTTGATTATGTGGAAGTGGAAATACCAGTACCCATCGTTTGACCATCTAGAAAATGCATGGGCATTCTAGTGTAGTTCGTGGAAGATAAAATATTGGGATTGCATCGAATCTAGGATCAGCTACAAAGGTAGTTAATTAATCCCTACATTGGGTGCAAAGGAGAATATTAGAGAAAGAATTATGATTGAATGCATTGATTGGATTATATGAAGTGGGATTAGTCATCATGGATATAGGATAAGAGGTGAACATCTTTCCCAAAACTTCATGAGAGTTGATGGGATATCCTAGCTTGGTTCGCTCACCCATCTAAATACAGTTAGATAACTAGTAGTGTGTTTTTCCAATTTACAGACTACAACATATGGAGGTTGATTTGGATGGGGTAAAAAGTTATGCGTATTTTGAGGTCATTAAGATATTAAATGATACCCTGTACCACTATGGACAAATTGGGAATTTGATAATTACGTTGTTTTGATCCCGTAACAATGATGAATGTCATTTGAAAAATAGGGTTGCAAAGTCATTCAATCTTTATATCTAACCATACATGGGCATTTCCTAGAACCAATGAACCAATGGAACATGTTTTGTATAAGGGTGCTCTAAGTAAAGTATTTGATCATCATTTAGGGCCTCAATCATCACAATCTAAGATAAAGGAGAATAAAGTTGAGAAGGGGGTAAGCATCACACGTGCTAGGTATACAAAATAGAATAACTATTGTTGCGTCCACCACAAGATCATGAAATGAAGGGGATTTAATAAATATGATGACTCTACATGAAGTTGATAGATACCACAAATATTGTTGAGCCTGAGATTGTAGAGGATGATGATCCACTAGTTTGAAATGATATAGTTCTTTAAGAATGGGAATCATATTTCTTTTAGTGAGATGTGAACTGTTAGGTTATCATAATATCATTGTCCATTTCAGTTTGTATATAGCAAATTCCATCTCACAATCGATTATAAACATCAAGTGAGAATGTCGATCCATATTACAAACAGAGAACATATGGGGATAGCGTGCCATAAATGAAGAAGAAAATAATCAACTCGCCACATCTAAGAGATACCATATCACCAAATTTAGACAAAGAAAGAAACAATATATCAGTCTTGTGTTATAAAATCATGGGCCAAATTCTGAAAAAGTGTGGGTTGCTAGGTTTTAGTTGGAGTCACTAGCATCCTCAATTACCATTGTTTATAGTTTTTGAGAGAGACCTATCTTCAACTCAGTCTATGGTCACTTCCATCGTCCACTGAGATATTGCTTCCACCATCCACTGAGCTACCTCTTCTTTTCAACTCGGTCTATGGCCACTTCCATAGTCCACCGAGCTACCACTTCCACCGTCTACTAAGCATGTGGTTTTTTCTTAGTTCGATTGGTTCAATTTTTTATTTCATTTGGTTCAATATTAGGCTTGGTTCAAGCTCATGCAAAGCTAATACATTTTAAAATAAACCAATAAATATAATTGAATATGAAATATGGCCATGATAACTAAAAACCATATATAATTTATGTTAGGGCCATGGAGTTAGGTATTAATGTTGAGGAGAGAATTGCTAGGACCATGTTTTTCTCTTAACGTTGAGGTGAGACTTGTGGATTCTCATGTGTCTTCCAACTCATAAAATCCATGTTACCTAAACATTGAGGCTTGTAACCCTGTCTCAACTACTTATGAAGAGACATCCTTGTGAACAAACATAGGTTTACCACCACATGGATATATTCAAGGGATTGTGAGGGTACCCAACATATGTAGTGGTCGCCCCCTTGGATTTTACCACCTTAGGCATGTCCTTATAATTGCTCTTTTTACCTTCATGGTTTGCATTACCTAGTGGATTCTATCGCCATTGTTTGATACTTTTGGAAGATGGCGCTTTCAAAGCCACTATTTATTAATTGTGTTTTCTTGGAATGTATAAAGTGTGTTTATTTATCCAAATTAAGAAAACTTGTTACCAAAAGCATTTTTGGTTCATAATTGGAAACATACATGAATCTGCTAATTACAATACCTACACCATTTTTTCCTTTGGAAACATGACTTTGGTGACCCATTTATTGAAACAACCCTACTTTGATTGAACACTTTTGAAGCCATGGTTGGAGTAGGAGGAACAAGTGTTCTTTAAAACATGCCATCCATGGCTAGTTTGAACACCTCATACTTGCAAAGTGTCACTAATGACCCTATACAACATGATTCCACTTGCTTAATCATTCTATCAAGGTTTCCCTCATATGTCCAAAGTTTTAAATGTTGAACTGGAGTAGACTCATTCAACAATTTATAACCTTTAATCTATGGTGTTCCTCCAATAACACTATGGAATATTTCATATTGCATAGGTAATTTCAATAAAACCCCTCCAAAGTATTACAACATCATTATCCCTTATGCTCAATGATGACTTTCACATGATCCAACTTTGACAATATTAAGGACATCCCATGCCATTGATCACATCATGATGTAAGTCTCTTTCCCCCAATGTAGCAAGTCCTGATAAAGAAAGATATAAACTGTATTAATGTCCACAAGTGACCTAAATAGTGACATGGTAATGCTAAACAAAACTCCTATGGATGATGATTTTAACTCTATAAATCAGGAGGCACTAGATAATTATCTTGAGCTGCTATGGGAAGGTATAAATCCAAACTATTCCACTTTTGTCAAAGTTATGATAGTATATACACATATATTAGCAAAGGAACATGGTAGGCATTTCCATAATTGTCACATCATCAAACATAAATTTGACTTGGTTGTAATATTAGGATTTGCATTGAAAAACATGTATGCTGAATTTGGGTGCATGGATGATGCACACAACCATTATCAAACCTAATTCTCAATGCAAAAATAATTAAGGTTTTCTATCATATAACCTTTGTGTAACATGCAAGAAAGTTGTCCGCATTCGATGATGGCCTATTCAACATCACATTCAATGGCATGGACACCATAACAATAATAAAATTAAGTATGTTGAGATTGCAAATATTTACTGAGACAAACAATATAGAAGTCATTATTCACAAAAATACATTTAGTTGTTGAAATAAATTTAATCATTATGAGTGAGTTGAGGGGGAGCAACAAAGAATAATATATTGGGGACTCAAAGAAACACTAGTGAAAACATATTTGAAATAATCAATCAGTATAAACACTATGTAGAAGTTATTAGATAGGTAGATCCACTCTAATAAATTATTCTAAGAAATTGAAATACTAGTTGTGAACTTGAGTTCTCTATCTCCTCTAAAAGGAGCTTATAGTGTTATCCCATTCCAGGTTAATGGAGCTACAAGCTTATTATTATTCATTTTCATTTTACTTAAAATAAGTAAATAATACCTAATCTTTAACATATTTTTCAATTTTATTCTTTTATTTTCAATCTCTTTTCTTTTTCATTTATTTATTTAGCACACGTAAAATTGGTCTGTGACATGGGGCATCATGAATTGTACATATAAGTATTGCATGGAATTGAATTCTTCTTTGACCTATTGGTCAACAGATGTCATACATAGTGGTGCCAACCCATAACTTTAGTAGCCCATTGACAAGAGGCTCAATATATACATTCATATCTTTCACTTGGTACTTACCTAATTGGTTGAAAGTACAAATAATTACTACATTATGTGTGTGTAGAGAAAGAGAGAGTTAAGCAATGAACAACACAAATGATGAAATGCTACCTTCAAACAAAAATATCATTATAAAAAAATACCTAGAACAATCATTGCCAACATTGCATGCTCCCTCTTTATTGACATCCAAGGAGGAAGGTTATTGTTTATAACAAAAATAGGCCACACTAAGTAAGTAGACTTGATCTCACCAAATGGAATGACACCATCAATCGATAATGAAATCCTAACATTACAAGATTCTTCTTAAAAAATGAACCATTTTTCTTTGATGCTCCAAAATACAGAACCATCTGCAGGCATTCGAAGAACACCATCTTCACTTTTGTGTCATGTATGGTAATCCATAAATTGTGCTATGATTTGGTACTTGAAAAATTGTTACAAATGTGGAGTTATGGGAATTCAATGAAGAACATTGTGAGGCACCTTATTTGTTACTTGATTAGTTCGATATCTTCTGACTTGACATTGTGGGCATTTTCTTTCCGATGCATATTGTCCATAATAAATAATATGATCATTTCGACATGCATCACTAACTTGATAATCCATTTGAATAACTTTCATAATGGTAGATAATTCTTGGTAAGTGCAAGGTAACCTTCTTGGTGATGGTAAGAAATATTCACCTATCAATCTACGACAATATAAAAAATAACTGGTTAATGTAAATAATAGTAATCAATATAAATATTGCATCCTTAATTTACATGTCAACGGAGACAAGAAATATATAAAATGAAGCTGGCATTTGTGTATATGTGACAAATTATATTGCGTACCTTAAGATCTGTGTAAGACACGTATTTGACAGACTATTCGATACCTTCAAGTTTACCAACAACATTACAAAAAATATAATATTGTTTTTTGTGCCTTCATGAAGGGGTTTTGTGGCACTCTGGAGCATAGGCACATCATAAACATCATTGCTGTCCCCATCCAAGTTCTTGGCCTCATCCATGGTAGCATTAAAAAATTCTTGGATCAATATATTTGTCCTGTCATCCTCAACTATATTATTAGTGTCATCTTCTTCCATAGAATTAACATGATCTTCAATATCCATACCATCTTCCTCAACTTGTACAATATTATTTCGAATTTGCATACTAAGTGGTATCACATACCTAGGATGAATTATCTTTAAAAATAATATAGACAATCAAATAAAATTAGAGTATATAACAAATAATAAAACAAAATAAAAATTATAAAACAATCGATATATACAAAGACCTATAGTGAATAACTTACCAGGGGACGATATTCATACCCCCCCATCAACTTGCTCATACTCCCTATTTTTTCTTTCAATTGTTTTTAATAAAAGTATTTTTTAGTAAAGCCCCTACATTCACAGTAAGGGCAATAACATTTTCCATCACCCATTGTCACCATTCGCCTCTTTAACTTAGCAAGCATTGCTAGTTCTTGATCTGGAGTTTCCATTGTAATTGACTATTACAACCAAATCCATTGAAGCATTATAAGTACAAATGAGAATTATTTATACGATACTTAGACTTGTAATAGAAACATTGAGATCAATAGAATAAATTGCAACATGTTTAGAATTTAAAACTAGTACAACCCTTCTAATGGTTATGATTAACCTTGGGAGGGGTGTTTTAATTGGTAATACTGGTTCTAAATATTGGAAGAAAGGGTTACATCTCTTATGTTATGTATAGGCTCTTTATTTACATCAAAAGTCTAATGGAAAATAAATGATAACTTTAATACATTGATAGGAACTAAAATTACTCATAATGTTTAAGAAAACATAAATGGAAATATAATGTTTCTAGAGTATAAACAAAACAGAAAAGCTTATAAACGAGTTTCCCTGTGAAAACAAAATTACATAAGTTTCAAAATTATACATTATGAAGTTAAATGACAAAGCTATATGATATTAAAATTTCTTAACAGAGCTTTATATTACAAAGAGAACTAGGAGTAAATAATGTGAGTCATTATAAATCATTTAGAATGCAACCCTAAACTACTCCTTACATTCCAATAGACAATATAAGCCTATAGAGAGGCCAATACCCTTAAAAACCAAGAAAGTGTGAACGCTTTAAAAAAATAGGAGCTATACTTGGGTAATTCATTATAAGGGGTTTACTCACTAAATTCATGATATAGTGTGCCCATTTAGAAGATGTATTTATACTAAAGTAATGTAGAATTTCAATTTATTATCCCATGGATGATCTTGCTATGCCATAAGTATAGAACTATAAAATATTAAAGGAGACAAAAAAATTATAAATGTTAACCTTCAAATTGTAAAAATGAGCTATGTAGATCAAGAATTGGTTGTGTTAAACGAGTAGATGACAAAAAAATTACTATTCCAAGCATCAAACAACGAAAAGAATAAGTGTTGCAACTATAGAAAATTTGTTGAAATTGAATTGTCTTGAAAAAGAATATATATAAATTTAGCATCGTTAAACTTTTGACGAAAGTCAAACATGTCTAGCGTTGACCAAAAGAGAAAGTGGAGGATTGTTGCTACATACCCTTTCACACATGTGAAGTTTTTGCATCGTAAGTGCGACAAAAGTTTGTAGTAAGTGCAACAAGTTGTGGAATTTGTTGTAATTATGACGGATGTCAGGACATTATGGAAAAAAGTTAGAGTTTTCATGCTTTTGAAGTATTTTTCGATGATAAAAAAAATTGTCCATATTTTGTAAAATTTTGACCCCATATGTACTAGTGCAAGTTGTTCTTAAAGAGGGGTGTTATGATATTTAGACACTTAGGAGTTAACTAAGATCAACTTGGTAAAATGTATTTTTAGGGAAAGTGTGTTTCTTTAGTATACATTTGTACATATGTAATCTGATGGTCATGATATGTTCTAGACATAGAGTGATTGGATGATTCATTCTCACCTCGATCTTAACAACTATTGATTTGTGACTTTACACCCGATTAGTCCATGATCTCTATTTAAAGCGCATGGAGGGTAATTTGCTCAATGATTGATTATGAGAAACTCATTGTATCATTTCTTTTCTTTTGCATAGTATATTGCCTCAAGTAGCTATTTGGTTGGGATCGTGCATTGTTTTCCTCTTCAAGTGTTTTAACCACTTAAAAACCCAATGAGTTATTTCATGATCTATTTGTGTGAGCAATTTCTCAAGGTGTTCGAGCTTTTGGAAATATCTTGTGTTAGTCAAACAAAAAATTGCAACAATAGACTCTTTAATCAGGAGAACTATACAATATTATTTTCTTCAACTAACTAATTACAATAAATTGACCTAATTGAATTTTAATTTGGAATAACCACATTCAAGCAATCATTTAACTCACTTTCTTATATTTCCATCGGATTTGTAATCATAAATTTATCCTCTCATCAAATTGTTGGACAAAGAAAACCTCGTTCCATGGAAAAAACATTAACAAGTAATCTTATTAACACATTAGCAACACAAATGGAAAAAATCTACAAAGCATAATGAAAAACCATAAAGGTATCCAAAAAATAATAAACTAACCAGATCCACAAAAAAATCTTGAAGTTTCCCAATTAGAACTGGGAACAATGTAATAACAACTGAAAATTGTAGAATGATTGAATATCAACTTATTTATAGAAAGTGTTTCAGACAAGTCTTCAAACCCTTATCGAGAAAATATTTGATTAAGAAACGTATTTGTTAAGAAAATATTTGGTCATAGAATGTTCAAAAAACTTTTTAGATCCTTGTCAATTTGGATTTTGAAATGAAAAAATTTAATTGAAAGAAATGATGCTCTCCAAATGAATTTGCATGTACATTATACTCATGCAAGGAACCGACTACATATAAATGGCTTTGATATGTAAAATGAGATTAATGCCTAAGCTAATTGCAAATTTATACCTTTAATCAAGTGTTTTGTAGTCACATCTCTTACAAAAATAGTAAGAGTAAGGATAGATATCTAAAAACTGAACCTGCAGTTTATTTTTAACTATATAATATGTCATGTGACAAAAACAACAAGAAAACTACTACTTTTTGTAAATCCACCTTTTTTTTTTAAAGAATATTTACAAGTGAATACAATTCTCCCATGTGATTTTGAAGAGTTGCATTCAAAGCCCACCTGTAAGATGGTTGTATTGTGAATATAGCCTTAGATGTGTTGCATCTCCTCTTTGATCAAATGGGCCTAGCCTCTCAACATTAAAGTGAAAGAGATATATTATAGAATGCAAATAAAAAAGGTCATGGAAATGTACACTTTTACTTTCTTTTCTTTTCATTTCTTTTCAGTACAATAAATTCTAGCGTTGAGCACCATGTAATGGTGGTCATGGGGATTGGATCCTAGGTGGAGACAACCACAGTTGACCTTCCCAACCCCCTGCCCTACTCGGGTTCCCCAAAATGTACACTCATGTAAACATGAATACAAATGAATTCTTGTAGGCGAGTACAAATAAAATTTACTAGATATGGCAGCCCCATCCTTTGGAAGATAAAAACATGAGTGGAATAGTACCATAGTTAATTAACTAACTCATTCATAGAATAATCCATTAATAGAATGAATACCATATGCAATGTGTATAATCACTCCATTTAACTCTTATGTTATTGGCATAGACCCATCTTAACCCCAGATTTGTTAAGCACCGATAGTGGTCCAAAAAAGCACATGTGCAAACCTATCACTGCTTACAAGGTTTAGGGTTAAAATGATATATGCTTGTGGTCTTTTTATATGATACATTGTGTGTCTAAATTTTTTCCAATTTATTTAATTGCCATTAAGAAACATCAACAAACAAAGAAATTTACTTCCCTTAGTGCAATAAACAAACCACTAAACCCATACTCTCCGAAGATATTAAAAGGGGAAAATATTATACATACCTCATCCAATATGATTTGATCCAACTTGATTGAATGTAGAATAGATGACCCTATTCCACTTGATGAGCCTGAGGCATTGTTTGTAGTCTCTACAATATCTTCAAAATCAATATCCATGTTTTTCTTCCTTCTCCCTCTCCTTTGATCCTTACCCTCCTCATATTCGTCACTCTTTTCCATTTGTGATTTGTGTATCCTTCCAGTTCCATAAGCAAGTTCCGAATTTCATTCATCCAATGATGTCTTAGACTTTGTTTCCCCTTCATCTTATTGTCATGGACATCTATTTCCCTATCAATATCTACATTACCTAACTTCCCTTTTGACATTTTTTCATTGGCGTTGTTTTCCCCATACTTGTTTGGCTTGATTTTCAGTTTTCATGGCAACGGATCCACAAAATAAGCAGAGGTAGATGACCAATTGATCTTGATAAAATAATCTATTACACCACCACATTTTTCTTTTACAGGCATCAAATGCTTTCTATGTTCTATCTCAATAATGGAATAAGTTGTCAAAACAAAATCATATTGAGAAAGATCAACCACATCTTTACATCAATTAGCACCATGATAAACCAAATATTTATTACTTCCTTTAGTAGTGAACCGAGCAGTCTCACTCCTCCATTGAATAACAACTACCATGGGACAAACACGGGTGGCTTTAACTTGAGCTAGGACCTTATAATCAATACTAGATACTCCCATAATGTTTTGCAACATACATGTCTTCTCAGTAAGAGATTGCCCTGATCGATGGGCACAACAGTTACAACCAAGGAAATTTATTGTATTGTCTTCCCCGTTCCCATTTCATCTACAAGGATACCACCTTTGAATTCAAAATCTTCTTGTTTTAAACTCCAACTAGACCACTCCTTTTAGAAAGGAAGTAATGACATCAATAACTTAGATGTGGCTCCTTAACATCCACATGACCTTTCCTTTGAAAAAGTGCATCTAAGTCAATCTCTCCATCATCCCCATAAGCTTTGACTCATCAAGCTCATTCTCCCATTTTTCCCAAATCAAGTCAACCTTATCTTCTTTCTTTGACTATTTCTCTTTCGACTTGCTGCTTTACATTTTGGTGATTACCTATGTTGTTTGGATTTCTTGTGGATTTTTCTAATGTCTTCCTAACTTCTTGATCACTTAACATTTCTTCATCATATGAGTCATCGATGCTCTCATCCTCAATAGGTTACTCGCTGAACATGAAATACAAATCCTCAGTTTCTATTCCTAAAACTACTTTCCGCTTCAAAACCATTTCAATACTTACATTTTATGATTCATTTCCAACCATGAAATTTTTTGCTTGCTTCTAATTGGTCCCATAACTTTAGTTCAACCATGCTCACATAGAAAGTAAAACAACTCATCTCATAAGAGATAAATAAAACAACATAATCTTTCGTATTATAAGCATCACTATCCTTAATGAAGAATACCTACCTAAACTTGGAGATGAGACCAAATATCCATATAAAAAAATCAATCTAACAATTATTTAGAAACAAAAACAAATATCAAACAAACAACACAAAAACAATATCTAACCACCATTTAGCACAAGTTTCCTCAAATTATGTGCCAAAGATATTAGGTCAAGCAAATACAAGGGATTTCAACATTACCCTCGAAATTTTCGTGTACTAACCAGATTTGTAATTAATAATTAATAATTTGCCCAACTTTTTTTTTTCAGAGGAAAAAATGCCATCTTTTGATTTTCAAAATGAATCAAAAAGATAAATATACAGAAATCAGCCACATACCAGATGGGAATCATCAGTCAGACCATCCAAAACCTACAAGAAAGGAGAGAATGTATGTCTTCCAGCACATATATGATAGAAAGACAAAGTCTGATCAATGCAGACTTATATCATCATTCCTGAGTGATCAGGTCAGCAAATCGGAAATCAAAATATGACCAATAAAACATACAAATCAGTGCATATCCGCTCACTGATAATCTCCCAAAAAAGTCTATGATAATGTAGAAGTAAAACATAACAAACCAACTGCTGTAATTAAAGAAACATCCATCAAAAAAGTAAAAAATGGCCATCTGTTGTGACTTGTCCATCCATAATCTCAGTGAAATGTCCTGTACCAATCTCCAAATTCAAAGCACTTTTTGATAGACCATCAGCGAGTATATTATGCTCCCGATAAGTATGATTGATGGTCATAGGTGGGGCACTGAGCATCATGTTGTAGATATCATCACACCAGTGTTTCAATGCGGGAATTTCAAGGGCAGTGAGTTTGTTTGCCCATGAAACAATCACCATTGAATCACCATAAATCTGGTGTAAGGGTACTCCCATCATGTTGCTGACTTTAAGAATAGACCAAAGAGCCATGAGTTCAGCTCTGGTATTGGAGCCCGGACCACATCCCACCGAAAAAGAGAGATAACGGGTTTCACTGATATGGATCACTAACCCAGCTCCCCCCAAACCCAATTGTGCAGCACCATCGAAGTATCCAACCGGAAAATGGTGCCTAGGTGCAGATCCGATCAGCCTATGTTTTTTAGCATGTATAGGCACAAGGTGGAGAGCGAGTAAAAGCTCGATACGGGTGATGAGTGGAGCAGCAGATGGTGAGCCATTTTCAAATAAGCAATTGTTCCTTAAGAGCCACACAAGCCAAAAGGTGATAATTTGCCCAACTTTAAAACACAAATCTGCCAAAATTAAAGCACGCAACAATTTAGATTAACATTGCACTAACAATAACTCACTTATTTAAAGAAAATAGTCGTGGCGAATCTAAAAACACACGAAAGCTTTCATCGCCATTTTCAACCTATCATGTGACCAAAATTCACAATAACAACCATTTTCAACAAATCATTCGCCAAAATTCTAGGTGAAAATCAGAATTTCCATGTAAATTTCAAAGCGTAAAGCCGCAAAGTCGAACTTGAAAAATAATTTCATCTTGAGATACTGACGTTTCTTACACAAATGCAGAGAACACGCTTGTGAATTCCATTGCAAAGCAAAAAAATACAAATAGATCTTTGCAAAAAAGTGGCTTAAATTACACAAACCACGGCAGAACAGAAAGGTGAGGGCACCAAAGCTCCGGAGCAGTAGCTGGATCAACCTCAAGCAATGAGAGCACAGGGGCGACCAAGGAAAATGCACCTAGCACACAGCTGCCCAGCCCTCCCGTGGCACCATCTCTACCAGAGGCTGAGATAGAATTAAAGGTAAGCAGGTCAATTACGTACCTTCTTGCAACAATTTCACTTTTGGCATTATGGATGGCAGAGATTTTGCTTTCCTAGCCATATTGTGCAAAGTGTAGAAGAGACATTTTAAGGCTAGAGCAAAAGTCCAAACGTAAATTGAGTAGTATAGTGAAACCTTCTATCAAACCCCTATCAAGGATACTGGTCATGCTAGACACAGACGAACTCTTTTCACCAGAACTGCAACTCTCTACTGGGTAATGAAGGACTTCACTACATTAGCCATGTTAGCAGACAATAAGGACGTTGCAGGCCCTAGTACCCAGCAAACTGTCCATCGGGAGGGCACCATCACAAAGCTCAAAAGGGTCATTGCCGAAATCAAGCAATTGATGAGCACGCTGCAAATGACTCTGGAATTGATTTTGAACGAAGAAGAAGGGCACTCGAACGAGCGCATTGTCATCAGCGACTTTAAACGACCTTCAGAGCTTTCAATCCCTTGGCCTTTCAAAACAGTACTATGTTTTCATAATTGGACTTACAGACTTGCTAGTTTAAAATGTTTTCAGGAGATCATGTTTATTCCCTTTAATGTTTGAAGCAGATATGACCATATGATAGATATGCTCCTTGCATTTTTTATGGCACCCAAAACACAACAGTTTTTTGCTATCACGGGGTGGATTATAGCCCAAATAGAATAGTCTGGACCATTGTTGTCAGGCTCCATGAGAGCCTACGAAGGATCCACCTCTGCAGGGTCGTCTCTCTGTTTTCGGCAACACCTCAAGAGTCAAAACACTTTCGTATTAGTATTTTTCATAATAGTATAATATCCTGTTTTATTTACCAAAAAACCAAAGAAAAGGTATACAGGATTGCGCCAAGATACCCGTGACACCCCAGGGTTTCAGGGAGAATGGCGGCAGTGAGTCTAGGTATGCTGAACTCCAGGAGTTCTGTTTTTCTTGGCATTTGTCTGTGATAGTGCACTTCAATATTTCTTTGCTGAAGGTTGGTTTGAAATAAAAAAACAGGAAAAACCCCACAATAAACGCGTGGAGTGGAGAGAAATTTCCATTAAATGTCTCATATATAGGTTATGTCAGAGAACAAGACAGAAACTCTGAAACAGAACCAAAGTAAACTCCAACTAAAGATGTATTATCCATAATCAAGATTGGCACTGCAGAATTAAATACAGTGGTATGCACAATCCGTTGCATTTGTGAAATATCAAGCACTTATCCAAGTGAGGCCTTTGTCGGAAAAGATATGAACATCGGCTGTAGTGTGGAATAATAATCACATTTGTGAAATATCGACCACTTATCCAAGAGGGGTTTTTGTCTGAAAAGATATAAAGACCGGCTGTAGTGTGGACTAATTCCTACTCTAGCAATCTTGAAAAACGACTCTAACTTTGTATCAAGAAAAGCAATTGTATACCCTGTTAAAATTTCCACTGAATACATAGGGTACACCAACCTAGACAAACACTCCTCTAAGCCCATCCAATTTTTTTATGACATCTTTTAGATAAGTCAAGCAAACGTAGCATCTGATCAAATCCCTATTCAGCAAAGGTCATTGAAGCTGATAAATCTGTCAACTGAAAGTCTTCTATGCAATGGCTGGATACCTAAGTTCTGCGAGGACATGTCCTTTGCATCCCGTACATTTGAGGGATGGGGGGCAAACTAGGCACATCCCCTATCATCCCAAGGATGTTCATTTTCATAGGGGATGCCAAGACATCTCTCAACTCAAATGAGGACACCTAAAAACCAGTCAAAATAGGTACTTTAATGATTCGTTTTCCTTCTCTCTATGGAAGGGCCCTACTATGTATTTGACCTCTCACTTCTTCCCATAGCCCTATGAATTCATTTTGCAAGCCCAAATCATGCGCCAAAATTCTAGAATCACAGCAAATACGGGGTTAAAATCAGATTTCCATGTAAATTTCCTTGCAGAAGGCCACAAAATTGAACTTTAAGAAAATTAATTTCATCTTGAGATATTGACGTTTCTTACACAAATGCAGAAAACACAAACATGCCAATTTCATTGCAAAGCAAAAAATACAAACAGATCTTTGGGGAAAAGTGGCTTAAATTACACAAACCTACGTGTGTGAGCAACAAAAATGCCCATTGTGAACATAAACAATCAGTCATAGATCCCAACGTAGCATTGGAGGTAGGTTCAACACCATCAATACCGTAGCCAAGAGAAGTTTCCCTCAAACCCGTAGTGATCCAATCGTCAAGGATGTCCTTTCAATAAGCTTTTTCTCTTTCTTTGTGTTACCGCTCAAACTAGAAGTCCTTTCAAAGTAGACTAAGTATGCCCTGTGCTAGTGATGGTAAGCATATGAGAGGGGTTAGACCCAATGTCACCATACCTAACTCAACTTCTTCAGGTAACTCCTAAACCCAGGGGAGAGACCCTAATGGAGGAGAACATCTGCAGACACCAACACTCCTGCAATACCCTTCTACAAGCCTTATGGCTAAGATCAGTGCCTTAAATGGAGTCAACAATGGATAATAAAGACACATAAATCACATAAAACGAGTTAATTCAATCTACCAATCCATATCAATAGATACCATTAATTCAATACACTTCACAAGTCCCATGGTACGGTTTCACACTTCCCAAGGCATTGCCTCAAAAAAGTGTGCTTTGAAGGGGAGATGATTAAGTGGCCTAGGGTGCACTTAATGATCCAGTTAGAATTGCAAAAACCATGCAAAAACCCTAATTTAGGCAATTTCACTTTTCCCAATGCATTAGGTCAAAGTGGGACGCCCTCATAAATTTGTGGATAAATCCACTAGAGCGAATTTGATGGGTGAACCAGAATGATCAAATTACTGATATTTTTGGTTTTTGAATTATTTAGATTTTAGGGTTTTTCAATATATTATGATGCATGTGAAATGAAAAGGCATGTAAATTGATAAAACAAGATAGATTTGTTGAAAAGATAGGGCATATGATTCTTGTCTCAATCCCTAGGGCATTAAGAGATCGATAGCAATGCCCCTCCCTTAGAATGGCTTTCACTATTTGTAATTAGGGCATCAACCAGCAACCACAAGAGTTAGGTAAAAGAGCCTAATTAGGGCAAGAGAAGAAGTCCAAGGCCTAGTAATTATGGAGAGCTCTAGTGAAAGAAAGGCTTCCTCATGCAAGGTTAACAAAATACGAGCAATAAACCCTAGCACTTTAGGATAATCCACCATAAAAGCACCATTAAACTAGGTTAGAAGTATAACTTACCAACAAGTTTACACGAACCGTGGGTGCAATTAGAATTGGCTGAAGAATCCGATACGTATTTGCCACTCATCCCAAAGTTAGGAATTAGGGATTCAAAACCCTAACCCTATTTTTTTATAATACATATATATATATATATATATATATATATTAAAATTAAAATAATAAATTATTATTAAAATTATAAATTAAAATTTTAAAATTAAAATTATAGATTTAACCCTAATTGCTTGGATTGTGGCTCACCCAGGGTCTTGGCAAGGTCTTGGAATATGTTCGAGTGCAACGTCTTGTACTGGATTCCATGTCACGACGCCACTACCTTGCTTATTCCTTCTGCTTTCTAGTGAGCCAAACCCATGCTCTCAGAGTGCACGACGTCGAAGGGTTGCGTTGCATTGTGCACTACGATAATCTTCCAAGCCTTGTGGAAATTGAAGCTGCCAAACGAGTTTTACATTGAACTGTGAAATGGTGATGGCTCCCTCGATGGCTCAAATAGCAGTTGCAGTTCAAATAGCAGTGACGGCTCACCCAACGGCTTAAATGGCATCAAATGGCAGTGATGGCTCACTAGATGGTGGCTTTGATATGGTGATGCAATATACGAATAAAACGGATATGGATCCTACTAAAAAATGACCGAATCTTGAAGAATTGGATTTGAATCTGCAGATCCCCGTTTCCCCTAAGATTTTGATACGGATTCAGACCTTAGGTTGTTGAATTCGGTAACTCCGCTTACCAACATTTAACAAAGATGAGCAAGATAGTGCCTTAGGTCACCTTTGTGCTTGGGTTATTACAACCAGCCTTTAGCATAAACCAATAACATGTGTAAAAGAAACCCTAGAACTACATTAAATTGACCTTCAAGCAAGAAAGATCATCCCAAGAGAGGTGTGCATAGCATCAAGAGCTCCAATGAACCAAGAGAAATAGAAAAGATCTCATAATGAATCTATAACTTGTGTATTTACAATGAGACGGAGGCGCTATTTATATGAGACTAGCCTCACTTAATTTTAAGTTATGAGCCTACAGGATAATGTAAAAATATAACATTTGGCTTGCTAACCCACAACTTTGGGGGCTAAACCACTCAAAATAACTAAATGACATTGCTAATAATAAAAATGGCTTGATCATGACATTGCAATGGTAGTAATAAAAATACATTTAGGCCACATCAAGTACTAGGTGTGCCAAAAGGAGGACGTCATGCCCCAACAAACTCCAACAAATGTGTGCCCTCAACGTCCTCTGTCATTATCCTTGTAGGCTTCCTCAATAAGGAAGTACAATTTGTAGCTAACACAGTCTAGAGGAGGATTAAAATGGGTCCAACTGAGCAAATAAGGTGTGTTAGTTAGCGTATATAATCCTTTACAAAGTGTTATCACCTTTTACATGGCAAATAAATGAGTGTGGTCATGTGTCCAATTGATTAGCTCCCCAAGGGCACCAACCCTTATAGGTTGAGCACCTCCTGGAAATGGAAATCAAGAGGAACATCCATGACATGATTAGGGGTATTTAGCCCCAAATCAACACTCTATGCTTCAAACTTGGCCTTTGAAAAGTTATTTGATATATTTTTTTAATATTTATATTACTAAAAAGTTATTTGATATTTTTTTATATAATATTTATATTTTTATAGAATTTGCCTTTAATTAAAAAAATTATCTGATATTTTTTATATATTTTTATTTAGATTATTATTTATTTGTTTATTATTATTGTATTTTTTTATTATATATTTTTCATAAAAAAAACTTTATTTCACATTTATAATTGTATTGCTACATTTTATATATATATATATATTAAAAATGTTAATATTTATTTATTGCTAACATTGCAATTTTATTTATTTATTTATTTTTGTTTTCATTTTTAATAATTTGTTTTTTGCCTACAGGGTAAATTTAATGGCTTCTCAACCATCTAAATCTAAATCTAAAGCTCCTGAATGGATATATTAATATAAAAAACCAGATGGAAGGATCTATTGCAAAGAATGTGATAAAAATTGTGGGACATCAGTGACTAGAGCAAGAGATCATTTACTTGGAATTGTAGGTAGACTTGGTGGAGGAGTCAAAGGAGGTGAAAAGATTAAGCCAAAGGTGAGAGAGTTTAAGAGAAGAAATTGAATCTCACAAAAACATAAATGATAGCCATGCAAGTAAAAAGAAAAAAGTGCAAGATGCACTCATGGGACAAGAGGTTATTTCTACCCCTTCAAGAACTGCCATGACATCACCAACATCCCATATGCCATATGGATCGCAAAGAGAACCTATTCTACCAGATCTTGATGCAAGACAACAAACACTAAAGCAAGCTTGGAAGCCATTAGAGCGAAAAGAGGTAGATAATTCAATCTATGATTTTTTCATTGGGTGTAATATCTCTTTTAATACTATTAGAAGCCATTAGTTTCAAGACATGATAAAGAAGATAGCAAAATTTGGTCCAACATATGATCCTCCTAGCTATAATACTCTTACGACCAAAGGAGTTGAGAGGAGTAAAGCTAGAATGGAAGAAAGGATTAAACCTATTAGGGATTCATCGGAAGTTACAGGTTGCACTCTAGTGAGTGATGGTTGGAGTCTTGGACTGATCGACAATCTAGACCCCTTGTGAATACCTTTGCTTGTTGTCTCAAGGAGTTATTCATTTGTCCACCATTGATTGTATGAACAAAACAAAGAGTGCTGAATATTTATTTCAATTATTAAGGGACACCATTTTGTCCATAGGGGAGGACAAAGTAGTACAAGTTGTTACTGATAATGCATCTAATTGTGTCCGGGCTGGTGAATTACCGATGAAACATTTCCCAAAGATTTTTTGGACACCTTGTGCAACACATTGTATAGATTTGGCCCTCCAAGACATTGGTAAGATACCTTCGGTTCATGAAGTTATAAATCTAGCAAGAAAAACTATCAAGTTCATTCTTAATCATCAATTGACATTAAGTATATTTAGAAATATTGGCACTCAAAATTTACTTGGACCAGGTGACACTAGATTTGCAACTCATTACATTGCATTGAAGAGGCTTGTAGAACAAAAAACTGCATTGAGATCACTTGTTTACAATCCAGAGTGGACAAACAATATCCTTGCAAAGGGTGAGCATAGAAAAATGCTAGAGAATACTATGTTCAATCAATCATTTTAGCTATCAACAGATAAAATTGTATCTATTTGTGAGCCTGTTGTGAAAGTCTTGAGGATGGTTGATTCAGATGCTGCATGTATGGGATTTGTTTATGAATGCATGCATGGAGGGATTTTATACTTGTGTGGAGAGGATGTATCCCGACCCCGAGATACAAAAGAAAATCCACTTACAATCCTTAACATATATGAATGTCTGACCATTCTTTTATTACAACACGAGTGGTAGGAGATATGGTTTGTGAAGATAACACACTTGCTGAGTGGTGGATGATGCATGGTTATGAGACACCAGAGTTGAGACAACTTGCAATCAGGGTTTTGAGCCAGGTAAATTGTGTATTAAAATTTAAGTTTTGATGTATATTTTTCACTTAAACATATTTGTGATTTGTTATCTTATGATAATTTGACTTAATTTACTTTCATGTATAAAAACAGGTTAGTAGTGCATCAACATGCAAGAGGAGTTGGAGTACACATGAGTTCATCCATAGCAAGAAGAGAAACAAATTGTCCGCTAACAAATTGGCAGATTTGGCCAATGTACATTTCAACTTAAACTTGTGGATGAGATCTTTAGAGGGGAAGACATCTAGTTCAAGGAGAGTAAGAGAGGTTCCTCCTGCTACATCATATGATGTAGGATCATCTTCTAGGAGTGTTGATGGTGTGAGCACATTTACGCATGACATTGATGATGAAGACGCTGAAGAAATGTTAAGAGATGAGGGCATTGGTAGTGATGAGGTCGAAGAATTTAGCGATGACAGTGATGAAGATGGAGATGCAATTACATTCATAGATTGAGTCCTTGAGCATGGAATTTTGACTTAGGATTTAAAATTGATATGTTAGAGCATTCATACATTTGTTTTGTAGTTTGAACTAGCAATTCTCATTGTGATGGAATTAGGAGGATGACATCGTATATGTCGCATTGGTATATGATATGTTGTGTTTTAAATTTAAAATATGTTTCAAGTTGATTTTAATGAATATTCAATGTTACATGAACATCTTCAAATGGTTGATGTATATTTTAAAGTTTATTGGAATTTGAAAAATACATGTTTTTAAATTTATAAGTAACCTACTTCCGTATTTTATCTGTACTAGAATTTTTTTGTTACGTATTTTTTCCATATCGAATCGAATTTGTATCCGTATTCGTACTCGAATTATGCTACTATGATTTATAGTATATACACATAATAATAAGCTATTAAAAATTTAAATGTGTTATAATGAAATTTACAATGTTTCAGGTCGGCTGATGGGCTTCCAAGCAGAAATATTTTCCAACATTACACGTCGGCTGGGCCGTATCCGTACATCGCCGAATATTTGTCGAATTCCGAATGGGAAACCCCAATTCAGACGTATTATGCTACTATGCTGGTACCATGTAACACATTAGCATACACTTTAGTGCCTGTACATTCAGTTCACTGAGTCAATTCTGGCACCTTTGGCACTGTGTGATATTTATATTTGAAAGCTGCATCCACCGAATGGTTTGACTGTAAAATTTAAAGCCAGCCAATGGTTACCAATTTACAGTTGTTTACATCAAATATTGACCACATTGTTACTAGAATCGAGAAATGTAAAATTCTCAGATTTACCTATAAGAAACGTTTTTGGGATTTTCAAGTTTGTTAAAAATATGTGCAATTTTTTTTGAAGATTTTGAAGAAAATTGCAAGTCATTCAAATTCTAAAAATACATACACAAGCAGACATCATGTTCATGTTCATGTTCATAACAAAGTCCAGGCCATCCTCAATCATATTCAAAATGAGAAGCTTCAACAATGCAAATATCAAAATTGTAAATGTTCACCGTTCTGTTAAAAAATGGTTAATCAGGTCACCAATAGAGTAAAGTTCTGATTCCATCTCCTTACTTGCTACTTTTGGTTTAAAACAACCAGAACCATGGCCTTGACCAAGATAAATACTAGAACTAGAAATACTTTGGTCTTCAAACGTCTCTTCTACGTTTGTTGCATCATCTACATCATCTTGGGAACTGCATAGTTCAAAGATGTCCAAAATTTGAAAGAGTAGATTGTAATATAGTTGAAGGCCCCAAATATGATAAAAATTCTGCTCCATCCTCCAATTGCAAGTTTTGATTTACAAAAATGAAATTCTCTAGAGTCCAACCTCAAAGTTGCAAGTTCCAAGACTCACAACTCAGATGTGCATACAAATTTCTCTCACCGACTCACAGCTTAGATGTGTGAGAAGAATGATGTGTTTTAGAGTTGATAACAGTGAGTTTTAAGATTAGGCAACTGGCTTTTAGGTTTAGTAATTTTTATTTTAGTTTATATGGCTGTCTGTTTTTTTTGGTTTGTCCTTTCTCAGAGGTGCAAGAAACGACCATAAAAAATGGCTATGTTTCTTGTGAAATGCAGGCAGGTTCTCAAGAAATCTGTTTCCTATCCAAAAATGGGAAATGGCTGTAAAAAATGGCATTTCTGACATGTTTCTTTTTGGAGAGGGGTGTCATCCAGAAATGATGTCGGGCCAATTTTGGTAACAGGGACTGGCCATATAAATGGTTCAATGTGTAACTTCTTGTAATGTCAACAACTTTTCTTTAAAAAGCATGTTGTTATGCTCTATAGGTGATCACAAGCCAAGTCATTCCCAACTCGATGGAAAAATCTGATAGTTTTTTTGTCTTTGGTTACCTTCATATTATGAAGCAGATTGCTATGCCAAGTCAAATCATTGACTAGAAGGAGAGGTTTTTATGATTATATTAAAAATTTCCTTCCAATATCTCCATTATCATGTGATGCATCTTCTTAAATATTGACAACGTTTGTTTCCATATTTCAAGTGCAATTTTTTATTTTCATCACATGTCGTATTATTTTTCATAGCCTTGGATTTAGGACTAGGGGAATCATGCTATGTGCTATTTACTATCTATATAGTATGCTTGAAACTGAAATATTGATAACCTTGCATTAGCATTTGCATAGATAATTTTCACCTTGCATAGTGACATGCCGGAATACTGTTGTTGAAGTCACTATGTCATCTCGTCCAACATTTGAAGCCCTTGCAACATTCCTGCAAATCTATCCCATTTATTGCAATGCCTTTTAGAAGGATCTTATGTGGCTGCTAATTTTGCTGCAATTCAGGAGTGATGTTATTGAAGAAATGTCAATAAAGACAAAAACACATAAGATTTCAAACTGTATGTAGCTGACATCTTGTCCTTTTTTTTGCGTATACATCCACAAAATTTGTATATGTAGTAGAGTTTATTAAAGTTCCTAAATTTATTGAGAGTACTTTTAAATCAGATTGTTTTTCCAATGTGGTTTTTATTTTCCAGAGCTAGAAAATGCGTGGGAAATGAAACATTTACTGGATGGGAAATTCATTTAGTGTTTTCAGACTTAAACTTGGAGGCTCGGGGGTGAAGAAATGGGTAAGTGGTTCATGTTTTTCCTTCTATAGACATCTTCAAACTAAGATATTTTTCTTGCAACTAAGATATTTTTCTTGCATATATCTAGTTTACTGATTGTCATAAAAAACCCATAAAATATTATTTAGGTTTGAAAAGATTCTATAGCTGCATCTGCCTTGTTCCTGTTTGTAATGAAATTTCACTATATGCCTGATTTATTGTGGCCTTTTGTACCATCTAAAGGGATCTTTCCAATTTACAGGAAAGCAAAAAAAAAAGGTACCATGTAACGCTGTCCCCATTTGTGATTTGGAAGCAGACTATTGCCAAAAGGAGTGATAGTTATTTGGAAGTCCATATATTAGTTGTGAAATTGAACGTTTGCTTTTATTGCTAAATTTTGATAAATTGCTTCCTTTGACTATCAATATATACTCTAAATGTACATGTTGGGCACTTTGTAGCCAAAAAAGTGGGCTTCTAAAAAATATGTTTGCATTTATTGATCATAGAGATAGGGGCAAAAACAGGGGAAGCCAAGTTGTGCAGCACTGTACTTTTTTTCTTTTCAATTTGTGGATGCTTTTATGCCTTGAAGGCTTATTGCTCTTATTTCTTATAAATGGCAATGGGCAGTTGTCCCTATCCTACTCAAGGAATTTAGTGTTCTGATTTTCAATTAAAGAATGAGTTAAGTGTCTATGAATGCAATCTCCCTTATGCCAAAGGGTTATTTCTCCTTTGTAACACCTAGCGGTACCCCTCATTCTTTTGCTTTGAAACCAACTTCTTATGCTTAGTCTTTGCTTAGAGAATATGCTAAACTAGAAAATGAGTATAGATGGTATGATAGCATGTTAAGGATGAAGACACTAACATCTTTGCATACCATAGACATCGGTAGGACAACATAAGTTCAATGCCAATAAAGAAAAACTAAATGACAAAGATGGTGCCACATGGTCTGGCAAGGCATCTGTAGATCGATTGCGCGAATGTTGGTAGATCGACTTCATAAACGTTGAACCAATGTCTTAATTCTGATGTCAATACAATAAAATGAACTAATGAAGAAGTACCCACATGGCCTAAAAAGACACCAATAGACCAATGTCAAACCAACACCTTTTCATTGGTGTCAAAATATCAATGAAATTACACCGATATTGAAATATACTTATTTTCATCATTGTTTCAACAACATTATTGTTGGCCCAACGTTGAAATTTGCACCCAAATGTAGCGGTCCAACGAAAGTTTCTCTCTTGCCTCTTTCAAATATGCTCATAGTTTATAATCATTGAAGAATGAGAATGCCAACTAAAGGCTAGGATGATTAAGCCGGGCTTTAAGAGACTAAAGAGAATGATGATGAGGTGATAAGGTTATAAACCATGCATGTCCATATTTCTTAGTATATTGACGTAATGCTAACTTGCAAACCACCTACAGGAGTTTATGCCTTGAACCTAGAAGAACATTGGTACAAATTTTAGATTGAGTGTTATGTTTACCAATAAAATGTGCAGATCCAAAACCATTGGAAATTTTGTGAACTCAATTTTTACAACCTTCTTGAAAGGAAAAATAGCTTGAGAACCACCTACAAGAGTTTATGACTTGAACTTAAAAGAAAATAGGTACAAATTTTAGATTGAGTGTTGTGTTTCCCAATAGAATATGGAGATCTAGAACCCTTGTAAATTTTGTGAACTCTACTTTAAAAACCTTCTAGAAAGGAAAAATATGGTATTTGAGTTCTATTTCCACAATTATGTGCTAGCTCAACGATGAGGTGGTGCCAAACCTTTTTGTTGAGATGTATAGCTTGGGGCTTTCATATCTTGGCTATAGAACAATAAAACTAGGTTTGTAGCTATGGAAAGTACAAAGCCAATGATACAAGAGCTAAATTGAGGATAAGAGGAGAAAGTGTCAACATGAATAATGTATGGAGGATTCATGTAAGGTTAATCATAAACCTAGCTGCATATCCCATGCTGAAGAAAGGGCAATTGGGAACAATTGCACTTTGCAACATATTGATCGGTACCTTTAGAGATGAGTTGCTGCAAATGTAATTGCACTTTCTTTATACCTATTTATTCTCTTTCTCACTCATGGATTGAACGATTACAAGGTGAACCAAACCATTCTATGCCCTTGATTCTTTCTCTTTTGGGGCCATTGGATTTTAATGCACTATGCCTCACATGAAATGGGAAACAATAGGAATGGGAGAGGCTTTGTTTGATAGATGTGCTCTCTATAGACTTATCTCCCTAGCTATAGTTATATGATAGTTGGTTGTCGTCATTACTGGAAGGAGATACTGTTGTCATTACTCGAAGGAGATACTTTGTAGATTCAAAGTCTTAGTAAAGCTTAAATGTAGAAATGAAGTGGATGGAACTCCCTAAAAAGTTGTAGAGAAGGGAGTGCCAATCTTTTCCAGGACTTGGTACAAGTCTCTTTAGAGATTAATTATGTATTGAAGGTTTTTGAAGGATTACTTTGTGTTGGATATGTTTTAAAGTTTAGGTTTCCACTTTTGTTGCATCCTATCCCCTATTATGAACAATCATATAACTTAATGCTATTACTTGAAGGACAAGCAGGTAAAGACTAATTAGATTATCACTTGAAAGAGGCTACAAACCGCTATGTTTCTTATGGATTTAGAGAGTAATGGGTGCATGATATCATATAGGGTTGTTGAGATTAATATAGCACATTAAGGGCAATTAGTACCCGTCATAGTTGGGGTAAGTAACACTCAACAAATCTTGTCATATTTAGATTCAAATGTAGAGGAAAATAAGGGAACATAAGAAGAAGCAAGAATAAACATAAGGGTAGGCCTATAAAATACAACCACAATTGCAAAGCCACAAGTAACTTCTACAACAAGCAATGAAGGAACCATTTATCAATAAGACGGGGAAGACAACTAGTCCTACCCTTTCCTTTACTTTCCTTTATTTAATTTTGTTTCATAAGGGACATGCAAACCTTTAAGTTGGGGGGTCATATTTGATATATTTTTCACATCTTTTATGGTATTTTTCCCTACCCAAAATCCTCGGATATTGCCACTTTTAAGTTAAATCCCTATTGCATTGACTAGTTTTCAATAATAGTTTAATGATTAAATACTTGCAATGGTTATTTTGATAGTCATTAGAGGAAATTTCAACTCAAAATGGGCTTCCTAAGGAAAATTAATAAAATAATAGTTAAAATAATACAAATATTTATTAAGTTTGGAAGAAAAAAAAACCTACTTTTTTGTTTGTATTTTCGACATATTTCCCTCTGTTTTAACTCAAATTTCAATTGGGAGAGCTCGTTGGATGCATAATTAAATTCCGCATCCAACAAGTACCAATTCAGCATACTTTTGACGGACCCTGCTACCCCAAAAACAAGAAATACCTGAAAAAATGTCATCAAGTTTTTTCAAGTATTTCTTGTTTTTGGGGTAGCGGATTCTATCAAAAGTATGCCAAGTGGGTACTCGTTGGATGCGAAATTTAATTCCGCATCCAATGAGCTCTCCTGGTCGAAATTTGAGTAAAAACATAGGGAGATATGTCGAAAATACGAACAAAAAAAGTAGTTTTTTTATGATACCTATCCCCAAATTTATATTAAAAAATTGTTTAAGACATGTACAGTATTTCAAATTTAAAGCAATCTCATTGGCTAACACATGATGACATGGAATTTGAATTAGAGTTAAAAGACCCATTTTGAGTTGAAATTTCCTCTAATGAGATTATAAGTATTTGTATTAAAAATGTTTTAGCTTTCTTGTATGCTTTGGAATGAGTACTAGAGATACATCTTCTAATGATTTATGAATGATATTTTCAATGGTTATGAAGTTGTTACATAATAATTAAGTAATTGTTTCATTAGTGTTAAATGTGTTTACCAACAACCACAAAATTAGGAGGTGAATAGGCTATAAAATCCATGTGATTTCACCTTTATAAAATCATAAAGTCGGTAAAGCCAATAAATGCCAACCATTCATCATGGACTAGAGTGCATAGACATGACCCACTACTATAATTTGACCAAGAAAGACAATGGGCCTATGAACACACACTTCAATATCACTTCAACTTCAATAAAGAGGAAGATCACTACAATGAATACAACTTCTAGTAGAGTTTTTGTGTAACCTAAAAAAAATCCCCCCCTTCCGAGTTTATAATGAAAGTTGATAGTGGAGGCAAATGGTTGGAGGTTTTAATGGATCTTTTTTTTTTCGATGCACCTAAGCCATTATGGTTCATCTGTGTGATTGTCATGTCCTCAAATTTTTAATTCTAATCCCTTGATGAAAATAATTAAATCTGCCCTATCGCTACCATGTATAATTAAATTAAATGATGAAAGCGTGATGTAGGCCCACAAATTTGAATATTTAATTGTCAAATAATTGTTTATTGAGTTGGAAATGGTCTAGGTGGCTCAAGAGTGTGCATACGAGGATGGATGGACCCATATGAGTTATTTCCCTCCAGGAGTATGGGAAACGTAGCTAAAAAGCAAGAAAATCAAAAGAAAAGCAAGAAAGACAAAAGTTTCCAAATTTTTGCTAATAAAAGCTCAAGAAGGAATGAAAACAACCAAGAAAGTGTCACAGAATCTCGTTAAAAGCTATAGGGTCCAAATTTAGCTAAGAAGGGCACACTTGATGAGAGATAAAGGGTCCACATGTGCCATGTAACGTACCAAAGTTTTCCTTCAACATCTATGGCTCAAATTCCTAAAAAGCAAGCTCTAGAAATATCAGAAAAGCCAACAGAAGCTAATAAAAGAGGTATGAGCGCCCCAGTTCACATCTTTTGGTTAATTTTGATTTGTGATCTTTGTGATCTTGAAGAGCTCTACTCTTTTTATAGCTTGGATGATGCACCCCTTCCTAGCATTGGGAGATGTGCCCCTTTGCAACCAGTAAACTAGTTGGGAGATTGAGAAGTCATTCTAGCTGGTGATTGAGGAAGAGAATGTCTAGGGAAGATATTTTTGTGCATGTTTGATTCATGTTTCAAAATGGTGTGACTATGTCTTAGTAGTTTCGGTTGCAACAATGTTGTTTTGACAGTGTTTTCCTAGAGCTAGATTCAATATTGGGTGTTAGTTCTAGCTTGGAGGGCGCACTTGTTGGTGTGGAAAGTGGGTCTTGGTTGTTGTCTTGGCTGTAAAACCCCTGTATTAGGTGGAGGGTGCAACCATTGTTGCATATCAAAAGTTTGGGGTTGTGATCCTTCAAGAGGAAAGAGTATTTGTAATGAAGGATCCATTTTCTTGAGCTGTATTGTCAAGTTTTTCTTCTGTAAATATCCTAGTTTTCCTTTCCTATTAAATGTAACAACCATGTAAGTTATGTAAGTGACCATCCAATAAAAATAAAGTTTTAGTATTATTTCCCCTCAATTTTGTGCTCCTATTTCATTATTTCAGTCACTAGCTTAGATCTACAAGTTGCGGTGCAAACTGTGTTTGAAAAATAGATCAAGAGAGCTTTTGATTACTGTTAGTTTGTTGTTCAACCTGTTAAAAGTGTGTTAGGGTCGAATCCAAGATTTATGTGAAGTTTCGAGAGGGTTTGGTGGTGTTTGGGATGCACACTAAACCTGCAGTTTACTAGTAATCCAAGACAAACCCCTACAATTGTGTAGTCACACTTTCGTGTTTGAAAACTTCCAAAAACGGGTTTCTTGTGTCTGTTAATGAATTGATTAGCTTGGTTTAAGTGTATTTGCATCGACTCGAGTCTCCCTGGTCCAATTCAAGAGGCTTAGAGGCTGTTTGGATTGAGTTGGAAATCAACAGTCATCTGCGGTTAAAAGCTGAGCCAATCTTCCATAATTTGAGTTTATGTTTATGGTGCATTTTTATGAGAGTCTAAATCTGAAGTATATCTCCTTATTACTTTTAGTTGTTTCCAGTATTGCACCAGAAGTAGAGAATTTTCCACATAATTATCGGGGACATTGCCTTTGGTCATTTTGGCAATGTAGGTGTGATGCACTTCGAAATGTGCAAACTATCGAAGCAAATCTTTGAGTCTTGGTAAAGTGTAATGTTTGTGAGTCCATGTATCGGAGTTTGGGTGTGTTTGGGTCTAGTCACAATGTTTTTGAAGAGATTCAAGTCAGTCTAAATGTGTTTGGGAAGACTTTGAAGTTAGCAAACTTTCCCAGTTGAATGCAAGCTAGTTTACTTAACTTTGCAAAAATATGAATAGTTCCATTGTGATTCGAGTTGTAGGTTATTGATATGTTCATGGGGTGTAAATTTGAAGCAAATTCCATCTCTGTACCCATTCTATTAGTCATTCCTGTTGTTCATGGAGTCAAGAACAACCTTAATTGAAACTAGTTAACTAGACTAGTTTCCAACACCACAAGAGTTGTTTTAAGGTTGCATGCTAACTGTTTGACAAAAGAATTGAACCAAAAATCTAATAACCAACCACTCACATCAAATATTAGTCATGGATAATCACATTACAGATATCTGAAGTCTTTTATTTGGAGTTGCACTGTATCTTATATACTCTAATTTGTTGATTCAAACCATTGTTTGCAGGAATTTCGCAAATTCATATACCTTGTCCGAAAAATTAATGAACCTCTATGGATTATTTGGGAGCTAATATCTATAATATCAGACTTGGGATATTACAATGATTTAATATTAAACACATTGATTCTCCATGGCTACAAGTGCATAAGAGCAACAACATGCTAAAAAAACATCGTTGCTCCACTTTGGTCAAGGCACACAAGTATTCCACATTGGTCTAGGCATGTTGGTGCTTCTATGTCAATGCACATTGAAGTGTCAACAACCTCGAAATACATTGGTGTTTCTCTTTGGTCCTAACGCATCGATGCTTCACGTTGGTTGAGGAGCATTGTTGTGGCGTGTCCCATTTGCATTGGAGTGCCAATATCCCCAAAAGACATTAATGCTCCTCTTTGGTAAGGGTGCACTAGTGCTCCTCTTTAAGTTGTGGGCACATTAGTGCTCCTCTTTGAGGTTTGGGCACATCGATGCTCCTATAAGGTATGGGCACATTGGTGCTCCTCTTTAGGTATGGGTGCATTGATGCACCAAACAATAATTTGTATTTATTTTAACTTATTGAAAGAGGTGGGAAAAACCTAAAGACAACTCTTAAAGAAGAGAAATAGAGGGGTTGTTTCATTTCACATAGTTCTACAAGAGAGAAGAGGAAGAGGAGGTGGTTCTACAAGAGAATGCAAAACAAATAGTAATGGATGTGGGAAAAGTCAAAGAGTATTGTAGCTAAGTAACCTTTATTTCCTCCTCATTATCTCATTTGTTTCCATTATTTATTTTATTTCTATTTTATCCATTTCCCACTATTGTTCCTAATTTCTTAGCTTTTGCTATATGTTTTTTGTTGGTTTGAGGATTTTTCATCTATTTTGTAGGTTAATCGTGGATTTACTTTAGGGTTTTGCATCAACATATATAGCTAGCATATGATGACAAGTAGGTGAAGAAAAGGGTACAATTTTGTGCAACATGGGTGCATATTCATATAATTTTCATCTCTCTTTTTTTTGTAGGTTCACAAGGTTTCTCTATGTGGCATAGTTTTTTTCCCTAGTGATATTGGGGCATCCGTGCTCCTCTTCTTTATGGATGCATTGGTGCTTCTCTTTGGTATGGGCGCACTGATGCTCATGTTTAAGGTGTGGGTGCACTAATGCTCCTCTTTAGTTATGAGCACGCTAGTGCTCCTAATATGTTGAAGCAACAATATTTCAATTTTTTTTAATCACTAAAATAAGTGGGAAATTTTTTGAAACAACTTAAAAGAAGTAAAAGGTGATGGGTTGTTTGATTTCTTCCTTTCACATGAGAGAAGAGGAAGAGGAGGTGTCTCTACATGAGAATGCAACACAAATTGCCACGAATGCGAGGAAATATAAAGAGTATTCTTGCCGAGTAAACAATTTTTTTTCCTTTTTTCCTATATTTCATTTCTTTCAATTTTTAATTTCATTTCTATTTTATTCAATTTATCTCAACTGTTCTTAATTTTTTAATCTAGTTTTGTTTCTTTTTTTGGGTTAATTTGAGGGTTTGTCTTTATTTTGCAGGTTAATGGCATATTTATTTTAGGGTTTTACATCAACATATATGGCTAGCAAATGAGGGGCATGTTCAACAAAGAAAAGGGTACATTTTTGTGCAACACAGTTGCTTATTCCCATTAATAATTTTATTTGTTATTTTTTATTTCTCAATATTGTTCTTTATTTAGTAGCCCGTTTTTGTGTTTGTTTTTAAAACTCTCTTGAGGGTTAATGGTGGATTTGTTTGAGGTTTTACATCAATGAATATAGATAGAAAATGAGGGGAAAGCTCAACCAAGAAGAGGGCACACTTTTTTGCAGCATGGATCCATGTTTAAAGGGTTTTTTACTTCCCTTTGGAAGTTTATGAATGTATTTAACCTATTCGGTGTTTTTGAAGCACTAGTGCTCCCCTTTTATCAAGGAGAACCAATGCTCCTTTTTTCTCTTGGAGTAACAAAGCTATTGGTGCTCTTCCTTGGTTTGAGAGCATTGATTATTCACTTTGGGGATGTTATTTAAAGCAGATGTGTGGATTTGCAAAGTTTTCACCAAACATTTTCCATGTGACAATTGATTGGTTTTATAATTACAATATATCCACATATTAAGCGGCTTGAGTGGTTTGACACTCACCATGGTTTTGTATGGGTGGTGTCCCTATCATTTCTATGTAGGAATACTTTACATTTCAATGTTAGTTATTGTACATTTTCATAATGCTATTCTTTTGCTTCTTTCTAATGTTTTTTTATTTTATGTTTTCAACTATAATTTTTTTTTATTTCAAATGATTGAAATTACAATTTCCAGTCAATATTTTTCAAATTTTTTCATTTTTTATTGTAAATAAGAGTCATTAATAAAAAAATTAAACCTAATATTTAAAATATTCAAAATAAAAATTATGCTATCACTACGTTTTAATAATCATGTATTTTATATTTAAATTCAATTGATTAATATTTAGTCATGAAAAGTATTAAATATAAAACAAATTAATTTAAAAAAAGACAAAATATGAATAAAGTATTAAATGCAAATATTTTTGATAATGAACTAATAATTGATTTATTATTTTGATATAATTAATGCTATATTTTATCATTCGATCATCAATGCTTCTCTTTAATACTAGAGTATTGAAATTACTTCACTTTGATTTGGACGCATTGATGCTTCTCTTTGATTTTCGACTATTGAAATAGGTGTTTCACATTGGTGCGAGTGCATCTTGCTAATCTTGAGTATGGGTGCACTGATGCTCCTATAAGCTATGTGCACACTAGTGTTCATCTCTTAGGATTGGATGCACTGGTGCTCATATAAGCTACGTGCTTACTGATGCTTCTCTTTGAGGAATGGGTGCATTGGTGCTCCTATAAATTGTGTGCACTAGTTCTCCATTTTGGTCTTGGAGAATTGGTGCTCAAAATGGTCTTAGATCATTAGTGCTCGAAATGGTCTTAGATCATTGATGATCCTATACCTAATATTTGAAATATTCAAAATAAAAATTGTGCTATCACTACGTTTTAGTAATCATGTATTTTATATTTAAATTCAATTGATTAATATTTAGTCATGAAAATTATTAAATACAAAACAAATTAATTTAAAAAAAGACAAAATATGAATAAAGTATTAAATGCAAATATTTTTGATAATAAACTAATAATTGATTTATTATTTTGATATAATTAATTCTATATTTTATCATTCGATCATCAATGCTTCTCTTTAATACTAGAGTATTGAAATTACTTCACTTTGATTTGGACGCATTGATGCTCCTCTTTGATTTTCGACTATTGAAATAGGTGTTTCACATTGGTGTGAGTGCATCTTGCTAATCTTGAGTATGGGTGCACTGATGCTCCTATAAGCTATGTGCACACTAGTGTTCATCTCTTAGGATTGGATGCACTGGTGCTCATATAAGCTACGTGCTTACTGATGCTTCTCTTTGAGGAATGGGTGCATCGGTGCTCCTATAAATTGTGTGCACTAGTTCTCCATTTTGGTCTTGGAGAATTGGTGCTCAAAATGGTCTTAGATCATTAGTGCTCGAAATGGTCTTAGATCATTGATAAACCTATGCCCTTGGAGTATTAGTGTTTTCTAATGTATAATATGCACTGATGCATATTAAATTATTGTGCACTAGTGTGCTTTATTGTTTCAAGTGCATTGACTAAAAACACTTTTATTAAAAATTTTGACCTCTCAAAATTCTTAGTTATATGAAAATTTGTTAAATCTTGAGCTAAAACCTCTGATACCAATTGTGGAGGTTTTAGTAGATGTTTTTATGATAATTTCTCCCAATCTTGTAACAATAATAACCTCTATAAAACCCCCACTAGAAGGTGTTTTCCTTGTAGTGGATGTACTTTGATACATAATAGCCTATCAAGTCAACTAATCAAGGAGGAAGTTGGAACCACTAAATATAATAATTCATTGATTCAATCGATGAAGAAGTATAGTGTTCCCTAGAATCTAATTTCTCAACAACCCATTCAATTGATAGGTCTTTGGTATGCGAAATATATCAATTTTGGGGGTAAGACTAGTTGTGCCAAGCCTTGGAAATCTCTAGTAGTTTTGAGGCATTCAATCACTCTCCATTATAAATACACTCGTAGCTTGAGTGAGGGTAGATTATAGATTTCACACATATAGGGTTATTACAAAAGATGTAGATTAGAGGTTGTAAATTGGAAATGTTTAAAGCATTTTGTTGATTAAATAAAGTTGTGTTTTTTTGAGTTGAGTTAAGATATTTTATATGGGTTCATCAACCTTGTTCAAGCCAAGGTCTTCTTGAAGAGATTGTTGGTGAATTCACCTACTTATGTGTATATATTGCATTCATTCAATTGTAGTTCCTTAGATTAACATCTCTTGTTCAAGTGGCTAATGAATTATTCATGTTTTCAATTCAGTAGTTAGAATGCTCGTTTCTTCTTATTAATTCCTTCACCATCATAACATGGCTTTGTGGTCGGTGGGATAAATTATTATAATGTTTGACACACTATAAAATAAATTTATCTTTGTAGCATTTAGATTGTTCTTCAACAAACACCATTCCTTCTTGTAATATTCATTTCCCAAATCAATAGTTATTTACATCCAAGTATTGTGATTCTAGTCCTTAAGATTGAACAATTTTTGGAGAACTAGCTTGAAGATCCAAGGGCATCATATGCTTGGATGAGTTATGCTACAGAACAACTAAACCCTTGCTAGGTTAGACCTGTCATTGTAGAATAAATGCATATATTAGCATTTAATTTTTATTAATTAGAATTATCAATGAAAAGTTAATTTAGAAATATTTAAATACTTGATGGTTTCATAAACAATGAATAACACTTCACAAGCTTAAGGTACCTTGGTTGATAATTTAAGTATAATTTAGGAAATTTAACAATCCATATATTTATATAAGTCATTGGCTCACCAATTTGTCATTTTTGAATGCAAATACTTGTCTAATGACTATACCCCTTGACCTTTCATCACGAAGAGGCCACTTAGTGACCTTTTTTAGGACTTCTACATAGGTGACTCACTCATGAGGTTGTGAGTGGTACATGAAGCAAATAGTGCACCACTCATAGATTTCATCACCTTGGATTGAGTCACTATAATTATTTCATTCAACCTTCACTTGGGTGCACCCCTAGTGGATTTAGCCACCCTTCATAGAAAATACATTGGAAGGTCACTTTTCCCCCAACTAGAGTTTCTTGAATTGTGCTAGGGTCACTTTAGGCATGTTTTCAACATTTTCTTTTTGCATACATTGGTAATAATTGTAATATCAAGAAACTTCTTATATGAGCACATACTTAATTTCAAATCTTTGAGTATAAGGCATTATTGCTATAACTTCCCATCCTAGGAATACTCTTAGGATCCATGGTCTTCCACAGTCTCTAGTATTGTTTCTATGCGTACCATTTCTAGACATATAGTCTATGTTCTCATGGTAGAAACATGAGGCTTTGGAAGTGTTGGAGGTCCATGGACTCCACCCCCACCTCCACCTTTGACCAAGCATCCCATCAAACAAATATTTCCCTTAAAATCATGCCATTCACAACAAATCTAAATCTCATATACCTTTCTGAAATAGTAAACAACCCCATCCTTCATCATGCAACTTGGTCATTGATGCCTACCATGTTTCCCTTGGATATTCCCAAGTTTTAAGGAAAATCCAATGAGGCTCCATTTAACCTTGTAATGAATTTTCATTTGTGGGGTTGCTCCAATAACATAAAAAAAGACTATCCAATTTTGGACATTTGACCAAACCTCATGGGTCTCGTTGCTAAATGGCATTTTTAATTTCCCTTGGATGGCCATACAACCTTTATGTCTATTATGAATATTTTGTTTACCTTCTTCTAATTACCTATTTGTCACAACGCTAGAGTTAAATTTATTAATACATGCCTCTAGATTGTTGCCACACATCTCAAATCACATAATCCATGAGTGGTGTCAATGGTGCACCTTTTGCAAAATTGACCTTCAGAACCCACTTCTCATGGATTGGTTTGTCAAGTCCCTCCTCCCCACTATATCAAAAGATGTAGCGCCTACTATGCCCCAAACCGAAGAAGTTGTCTCCAAAGCACAACAATTTGACCTTATATATGACCAGTCATGGTATCTTTATATTGTAACTCCATATGCTCCTTGGCATCATTCTCACAAACCAATGGAATTGGGGGCGTCCCGTGTTTTCGATGACATTATTGGGTTGATGGATCATGGTGCCAATCATTATAGAGGAGATAACACATCCTACAAAGGACCATCTATTCCCCAAGGTTACTCTAATCCTTCTTACTGAAGGGCGTATAGAGTCCTCCCCAATTACTTATGGATGACATCCTCCTCCTAACTAGTATACTCATTTCCCTCAAGGAGAAACACAAACAACTCCATATTTTTAGGTGCTCATTGTATGTAATAACCTTGCTCCCCCTACGAACATTAAATTGGTACAACCTTCTGCCTCCTAACAAAACTATACTTCTAACCAACACCCTTAATAGAAACAAAACAAAGGAACAAAGAATAAGGGTAAAAATAGTGATCATAATACTCCCATTGACTTGAACCAAAATAAGGAACAAGCAAGGAATCAACCTAGTCAACCAAACACTGTTGGGAACAAAATAATTGACATAAGAAATGAAATAAGACTCAACTCAAGACTAAATTTCTTTCTGCACTTTGTGGGGTCTATGGAAATTATATACGTAATTGTCTAGAAACACTTGAGTTCCATTGGACACAAGCTATGTAGGGAATCTCAAACCCAAACCCGCTATTAGGGACTACTCCTTTGAAACAACATGAGGTTTTAGGAAAGTCATTTCCATGATAAAACATAGTGGGTGATGACTAGGAGGCTCCAACCAAATTGTCATATAACCTCTTTGCTAATGCTAATATTTCCAAACAAGTCAGACATTCACATGCATACATCCTCTCGTGCATACAGAATGCAAACTATGAGTCCAATGAAATAGAGGATATACAACCATCATTAAGTGGCCCCTTGCATATACCTCAAACCATTATCAACCATCATTGTCATGTGCCTAAAGTAGCTTTGAAGTGCCATGCACAAGCCTTGTGCAAGGGATGGCCACAATTATAGTATTGTTGATGACTTGACTCCTCTAGTTGTCACGCCAACATTATAAATCCTTTGAACTTGCCCTTCTTAGAGAAAGGAAAATACTTTTATGTCTGCCTTAGGATTCTTGACCCCTTGGATTCTAGGTTAATGACGTTTGATTGGATAATACAAATCCTCAACTTCTCCCATCAATAGCTTTCCAAATCCCTAATCACCATTCAAAATCTTCTTATGAATCATTGCATTGTAGTTGAAGGCTCATTCACTTGGGTTATGCCATCATTTTATTTAAAGAATCTAGAATCCTAGGATTCTCAGAGTTAATAAGATCTACTATCAACTTTTGTGCCTACAAAAGTTACCCTTCCAATCCCTAGGGCTTTGCTAAATGTTCCCATCGATATCAAGGATAAAAATGTCTTAATTGACATCGAAGTTGTGGACATCCATCTCAATTACACCATATTGTTGGGTTGTATTCACATGTATTCCATGAATAGTTGTGCCAATATTTTGCACCATGAAATCCCCACATGAAAGGCATGTTGTCACCATTGATCAACTTCAACATTGTGAATCCAATACCATTCCCAATGTAGATAATATATTTCCCACCGTCACCAACATTAATGGGCATTTCCCCTAGCATTTTCAAGTACTCAACCTTGTAGCATTTACGAGGGTCCTCCATACTAGATCCATTGTTTAGAGTTCACCTCTATGTATGTCACGTCCCCTCTTGTCCACTAGAGAGAGAACACATCCATAATGCTACCTAATTAATGTAGTAACATCTAGCTCGAAGTTCACGCTATTCAAGTATGCATATAAATTCTCTAACTTCCCAATAGTAGAGAAATTGATCATGTCAGTGATCAATTCGACGATCTACGAAGAAATATCTCAGAAGAGATCGAACGACGGAGAAAGATTGCTACAAAAATTGACGATCACAATTTGTTCTGCATCAGGAAAAAGATCAGTGGCTGAGAATCAACCCACAAGAATCAACGGTGCGGAAATCTTGAGTTTGCAGAATCAAGAAAATATGGAAATTGTGATCCCGCATCTCGCATGCAGAATATACTGTTGCGGAAATAGAGATTGTGAAGCCGCATCCCGCAAGTTGTAGAAGGAGATCTGCGGGGAATAGAATTTACAGAAGGACATTTCCGCATCCCGCATCTGTCAGGAAATTCAACCTGCTAATAGAAGTCTTGGACATATTTGGTCATTCAGGCCATCACCAATCCGGGCAATCTAAGCCCCATAATGGAATTTAAAAATGCATTGAAAGAAAACATACACATATGCACACAATTGCAATTATACGGCGGAAGCAATTCATCAATTCAACACATTTGGCATGTTCATCATATTTCATTAAGCAAATACAAATGCAGAGATTAACATAGACAAGAATACTTATCTTGAAAGAAGTTTGTCCCATAACTAGCTACGTCACTGCAACGTTCCACCCAACCACAGGCCAGTGCGCTCATTAATCCCACCCCCGAGCTGGGCATGATTCCCACAAGGAATAAGGAACACTAGCAGGCTCACACATAGCCAAGGATACAACAAAACTCAGCCAAGCCAACACAGTTGGGTTTATCAGGCTGTAAAGGAGCTGGAAAGGCTGACTGCTAAGCTAGTGAGATCAACCACAGAGCTATGAACACCTGCACCAGATCTAGCCTGGCTTCTAAAAAATCTACACACCAAACACAAGGAAGCATCCCCTTCTTTGCTACATGGTCTCTCGAGCTATGCCCTCCCTTCCAGTGCTATTCAAGGCATGCAAAGAAGAAAACTAGCTCCTTAGATAAGTCTGTGAGGTTCCTTCTTACACTAGGTTTATCAAGCTAGTTCAGACCCTGTTTCCACTCCCAACCAGTTCAAATCAAGGAAAAATATGCACACACAACAATATACGAAACTCTGGGTGGAGGAAAAACGTTTTGCAACCAAAAAACGATTTAGTCAAATGGGGGAAAACAACCCAGAATGAGCAATTCGAATTCAACAACAATTCTTGGCATTGCATGAGCCAAATCGACTGCTACAAACCACAAAATCGTAATTCTTTGCTGGCCATTCACTCCATAGTACCAAAACGGATTTCCTGGGCATGCACAATGAGAAAACAATTGAAAACGTGAAGGATAAAAACCCAGGTTGGTTCAGCTGCGTGAGAGCTCCACGTGAATGAAGGATGGATGATCAAAAAATGTCCAGCAGCTCCCCAAAACGTGAGGGAGGATGAAAAACGTGAATGCATGAGGGAATGTGCATATGTTTTTGGGTGTTTTCTTTCCCTTGAAATCAAAACACATTTTTAAAAAATGGGTGCTCTTCCCAATTTGAATTTTTGCCCATACTCTTCCCATTCCCACGCAATAACTAACTCAACCAAATTCTAGCAGAAATAAATGATTGGGGAAAAATACAAGAAATGGGTAGTTGACAGTTTTGATGGGTTTTTCCCAATGGCTCAAGGTTAAACACCCCCCCCCCCCTTATCCTTAGGAAATCATGCCCCCATCTCATTATTTGTTGCATTGACATAGCTGGTTGTGGGTTTTTAATTAAATTGCGTTTTTACATGATGTCCAAAAATTATAATGTGTCGGCTAGCACAAAATACCATCGGCATCAATTTTAATCGCCGAAACCTAAAACACTAAATCGATGGTGGGGTTTTTGCCTTTAGATCCACACCATGATTAATTACAATATTTACATCATATACATTTAATGCAAACGAGATCAAAACCGGGGTCTTGCAATGTACACCATTTTCACAGCCTCTTTCCCTCTTCTATGATGTATCATATTTAATTAAACTAATTACCCAAAAGATGCTTTCTTTGAGTGTTTAAAATTTATCACGATTATATTCTTTATTATAGAGGATTTTTGTGGTCAACTAGTGCAAATCATTTTGCAAAAAAGTTTAAACATGATACCATTTCATGGAAAAAATTAGTTCACCATATTTTGTAACTTAAGTTAGTAAAGTGTGGGTTAAGTATGGGTTAAATGTCCTTATATATGAGTATTATGTAGTCATTAAATATTTTCTTATTTTTTCATTAAATGTAATTCCCTAAACTATTATAACAAAATTCTAGTTGAATATATTTGTCATTAATTGTCATTTCGTCGCATTAGATTCTCAAATGAGTGAATGATTATAAAATCAATGTCATGCATTGCTAGCTAAGAAAAGTTATTTTCTCTCTCTCTCTCTCTCTCTCTCTCTCTCTCTCTCTCTCTCTTTATATATATATATATATTACTTTCTTTTAATATGAAGTTTATAGAAAAATGGGGAAAACACAATCCCACTAATGAATTTTTTATATTCGTATTAACCTTATAATTGTAATTCTACATTAACATCAAGTTACATGGAAATTTTCACTATTAAATCAATATAGTACACGGTGCACTAGCTAACACTTTTCACTATTTCTTGATGTGGTAATTCTACTTATTATTTTAATGTTATATTTTGGAGGCCCATTTATGACCTCATTTCTATGATGTCGAAAAAGAAAAAAATAAGAACCATTGTTCAAATATTAAAATACCTCATTAATTCACTTTCTTGAAAAAAAATTCAAAATGGTAGGTTAACCCCACAATGTTTATAGAAAAAAGATTTAGTAGTAGTTTTTTATTGGACAAAATCATGTTTGGCTTATTATGTGATTAACTTTGCTAATAATGCCTTAATACTATTGATAATCACAATCTTATCTATAATACATTTTGGGGGTGGTAATTTCTCATGTCATCATCAATTGGCTCCACCATCTTGGACTACTCTTTTTTTTCCCTTTTGGAATCAACCTTTGCACTAAAACCCACATGAATGTGTTAGGATTATTAATCCTCCCTTGTCCAAATTTGGTCATATGTCTAAATTGAGAGTCCATCCAGTCTATTTATAGTCATTAGCACCATTGGTTAAAGTTAACCTAATTGGGGCACATGTTTCAGTTACCAAAGTGTGGGGAACACTAATTGAGGCTCACTGCCACTTATTGCACTTGATTGCATAAGTTTAGGAGTCTCCTAGATCAATCCCTACAATTTAGGAAGCAACTGGGAGCGCCAAAACCAACCAAGGTCAGTTAACTTCATTTGATGACTAGTCAAGCCAAGTTAGGAGTCAGTTACATTCAATTCTAGCTCTCTACATTCAGTTAAATAATGGTTTAATTAATTGCACACATGTGGGGCGTTTTTCTCACCTACCACAGTGAGTTAACCATTATTTAATACTAAATGTAACAGTTGGTTGTGTTTTAGAACTCCGGTTATGATTTAGACAAGGACGGTTAACTACTGGGTCCTTAACTTCAATTGATGACTAGTCAAGACAAGTTATGAGTCAGTTACATTCAGTTAAATAATGGTTTAATTAATTGCACACATGTG
>LPNX011065152.1:0-36259 GCA_001517045.1 Pseudotsuga menziesii
TATATATATATATATATATATATAGTTATATAAGATAGATCATAAGAAATATCAATCAATTTATTTATATTTTCATAAGTAATATTCTAGCTTAACATACAGATTTAATATTTTAAAAACTCTTTAACTAACTACATATTAGTACAGGAAGCAAACAGCATAATACTATCTTCCTTATGCAATAAAATAAACAAAAGTTATACATATGGAGGATCTAATACTTCAATAAAGACATGATTGTCAATTTGTATTAGTAAGTATTATTGTTATAATAATATTATACTTTTATTTTATCCAATATAAAGATAATTTTTTAACTTAGGAAATAACAATATTATTTAAGTTACAAACCTGAGTTAAAAATACCCTATTCTACATATTAACTAGACCTTTCCAAGAAACTTTGTTAAAATAAATTAAAAACAAAATATAAGAACCTATATGGCTTAAGGGTATAAACCCTATAATATATCACTTAACAAGATTTCATAACAAGTAAACCAAGGTATAACCCAGGTATATAATCCTGGTAGCCAATTTTATAAAAGAAATTATCTTTAGTAAAATAACTCTGTTGCATAATTAAATTTAAAGATAAATAACATAACATTAAACTACTCATACATCGAGCTTAATCAATAGGGTAATAATTATTTATTTATTTACAGAAACAAACAGAATTTGTATTTTAATATATAATATCAAATCAAGAAACAGTAATGACTTTCAAACTGTAAATTAGGGTTTAACCCTATAAATTCCAGTTATGCAAATAAAATAATAATTATAAGATAAGACAATAATTTACTCACAGCCATATTATAAATCCACAGTATAAGGCTGTCACAAGCCTGTATTTTACTTATTCTACCTAAATCAAAATTTTAAACTGTATGTGGTAAAACAAACCGAAAGATACGGAAAAACAGTAAAATATTTATATTATAAAATCTTGGGTGAAAAACCCTAAATACTCAAGAGTACAGTAAAGAGAGCAAGAATTCGAGGTTGTAACCTCACCCACAGATGGGCTTACAGTCCGATACTTCTTTTAATTACAGTACTTTAAAAAAAAAAAAAAACTAATATTTACAATCTCGGCCTAAGCCGTAACGCCCTCACATCGCGTGAAGGGTTCATCTATTATTTCTGTTAACCAGAAATCTTAAGACCAGAATGAAGCAGTAAGGGTTTCAGGCTTCTTAAGCCAACTCTCGAAGATTCCAATCGAAAACCATAAGGAGGACAAGCCATGGTGTAACCAGGCTTACCAGGATTGCAGCCTGTTGCCCCAGTCTTCTTACCAAGGGCCGCGCACATGGAGTTTGTAAAACCTGCATTCACAAAGATTTAAACCCTACATTAGAATGTTGTAATCTGTGTAAAGAAACTTACAACTTAAGACAAACAGTAAGCAAGGTTTTTAAGTTCTTATTCTTACCTGCTCGTTCGAGGAAGCACGACCGCTGACAACTGCGACCCAACTAACAGCGCAGGGAGGTAACACTACTGCCAGGAGGTAAATGAAAGAATAACTCTCAACCTTGCACAGATTTCAAAGACAATAGGTCCAACCATCAAAACCCCGGAGGGAGGCGTTAGCAGCTGGCGAGGGTTCGGTTCATTATGGTAGAGAAGAGTATAATGGGCACTACCAATTGCGGATTCAGTTGTGAAATTTCTACTAGTAGTAACAAAGCGATAAGCGCAAAAGCTAGTTGCAGAGAAGCAAGCAAGTAAGGTAAGAGCTAAGCAGGTTTCCGCACCATAAATAGCATCATCAGTTTCTCCCGTACTAATGAATGATGTCAGTGAAGCACTAGCAAAGGCAGCTGTTTGGACTGTTAGAAGAGTGGTTAGGGCAGCTGCAGCTGTTCGCGTGGTGAGGGTGTTACCTTATGCTTATGCAAATAGGGAATGCAATTTATGTTCTTCCATTCGACGGATGAATACATGCTAGCTTGATACTGATAAGTCCGGAGGAACAAAGGACTGAACCTCACTATGCAATGTGGGGAACAAACCACTATCGGAGGCCAAGCTAGGGTTTACTTGCAGCAGAGAGGCCATGCAGAGGTGCACAGCACCGTCGCAGAGCGACCAGCGTCGAGGAAAATGGAGAAAATGAAAGGTAAGGTTAACACACAACTCTTTTATTCCCCAATGCATGGATGGAGTGTTGCCACGACAGCTGCTAAATTTATTACCGCAGAGTGGGTTTGGTTACATAGTCAACCAACATTTTTCGATGGAAGAATGATTTTCCAAATCATTCATATGATCAAAGTTTATCCAAAGTCGTGGCGCAAGATTCATCAACCTACGCTGCATGCAAATTATTTATTTCATTATTCTCTACCATATTTCTTTAATCATTGGAAATCTTAATAAAACCTAATATCGACATCATAGTAATTATAAACTTGATGTTGGAAGGCTTTCGATTTGGAATATTTACCTTGTTAATATAGCTTATATACTTTGGAGGGTAGTATAGTATGTTGTAGTATATATGGAGATAACCTTGGTGCAAGTTTAACATAAACTTTCCCCTTATGGTATAATTTGCCTTAAGTTCTTTAATAAGTAAAAAGAATAATAAGCATAAAGACCTTAGATTGTTAAATAGTGCAAACTATATAAACTTTGGGTTATATTAGAGAGTTTCCTTTAGCCTTGGAAACTAAGGCTTTGTTTGAAGTAATAACTTTTTAACAAGTATAAAAATCACCTTGGAAATTGGATAGTCTTATATTTAATTCCAAGCTCAAGGCCATGATAAGTATTATAGAACTGTTTATTGATTTCTAGATTTTATAAGCTATATTCCTTTATTGCTAGCATAGTTTAGAAGTTTATAAAGGAAGGCATGATGGTAGAAAGCTAGATATATTTTTCCCTTCTACTTGTAATCTTTAAAATAATTTATTTACAAAGATTAAAATAGCATCTATAGTACAAGTTACTAAAGACAAGGAGGTAGTATTTACCATGTGGAGATAATGTGGTTACTAAAAGTGATATCCTCAATAATAAGTGAGGACTTGGCAAAGATAGGATAAAACCCTTGCACTAATACAGGGAGCCCCTTATCAGTTTTCACTTGATTTGAAATGCTTGTTTACATTTGAATTCTTATTATAGATTTCAGAACTCTATTTCCTTTACTCTGATTTTAAAGAGTTAGTAAAATACTTTTGTATAAATTACAACTGTAATTGAATAGAGAAGATGACTGATCAATAGGAACGTAAATTACTTTTGCTAGAAAGAAAACAGTTTGAATATACCTTAGCATAAGTTGAAATGTTTTTGTCTCTTACTATCTTTCGAGTTGTTTCTCTTACAACGGACTTATAGTAAATACTTTAGAATTACGATTTGCAGTGCCATAAACTCTTACCTGTATATCTGTAAGAAAAGCGGAAACTGGTGCGTTAGCTCGAAAGCTAAGTAATCCTAGTTTTGCATGTCAGTTCCACCTTATGATCAAAAGAGGAAACAAATTCAGTAAACAGAAAGATATGTTCTATAATTAAGCATAACCAACTGATAAATGCAATAGCAAGCTATTAACACATAACTAATTAATGTTAGTTAAACTGTCATGAACATCTTCATAATCATCATCATCATCATCAACATCATGATCACCATTGTCATCATCATCATCATCACCATCACCGTCATCATCATCATCATCATCATCATCACCTTCATCATCATCATCATCATCATCATCATCAACAACATGATCATCATCATCACCATCAACATCATGAACATCATCATCACCATCGTCATCGTCATCATCATCATCATCATCATCATCATCATCATCATCGTCAACATGATCATCCTCATCCTCATCAACATCATGAACAACATCATCACCATCGTCATCATCATCATCGTCGTCATCGTCGTCATCAACATCATTGTCATCATCATCATCATCATCGCCATCATCATCACCATCGTCACCATCCTCATCATCATCACCATCATCACCATCCTCATCCTCATCATCACCATCATCATCACCATGATCATTAATCATCGATCATCATCATCAACATCGCCATGATCATCATGATCATCTTCATCATCTTCATCTTCATCATCATCATCATCTTCATCATCATCATCATGATCATCAACATCAACATCATCAATGACATCATCACCATCGTCATCACCATCATCTTCATCATCATCAACATCAACATCATCATCATCATCATCACCATCGTCATCATCATCATCATCATCATCATCATCACCACCTTCATCATCCTCATCCTCATCACCATCATCATCAACATGATCATCATCATCACCATCAATATCATGAACATCATCATCATTAGTGTAGTCATCATCATCGTCATCATCGTCATCTTCATCAACATTGACATGATCATCTTCATCCTCATCATGATCATCTTCATCCTCACCCTATGTCAGACCTTGCCACTAGCACCCCCCACCCTTTCTCTCTAGCACACACACACAAATTCCCGTGTCAGACCTTACCACTAGCACCCCTTAACCTATCTCTCTCTCACACACACACACACATTCGTATGTCTCCCATTACCAATAACACCCCTTAACCTATCTCTCTCACACACACATATCCCCATGTATCCCCTTATTACACACCCCTAGAGTTGTAAAACAATATAGTTAGGTTGAAGAAAGGGGGATGTTAACGCACAAAGACTAAGGGAGTGCTTGTTAATTCTCCCTAAACCTTGAATGATCCCTTAGCCATGCAACTACCTTCTTAAATGCTCCAAAATTCTATTAGAGTAAAACGCACACGCATTTTATGTATCCAAAACGTGCCCCCGTTTTTGTTAACAATAACGCGTGCGCGTTTCTTCTTAGTATAAACAATTGCAGTCGCTGTCCGAGAAACATTCTAACACATTTCACACAGGTTTGACAGTTTGTGTGCAATTTCAAGTTACAGGATTTAGTATTTGAACATTCTCTTCTTCACAATATTATCACACAAAATTGTTTTGTGAATCAAGCATTTCCACCACAAGTTTCTAAGTTTTGCTTGGAGCATGGTATACATTGAGGAGCAAGAAATAAAGAATGAATTGGGAAAGAAATAATCCATTAATTGAGCAAGGAGCCACAAAGAGCATCTCCACCATTGTTTTCCTTGCAATTGAGGAGCTAGCAAAGGCAACATTAACTTGGTCACTGTGGTGGAGTATGTAGACACAATTGAGCAAGAAAGAAACCAAGTTTGGAGAATTTCCCATTGAGGAGCACCATACAACATTTCTACCATTGTTTTTCTTGCAATTGAGGAGCTAGCAAAGGAAATGTATTCTTTCTAATCTCCCCCCTAGCTCAAGAGTATGTAGACACAATTGCTCAAGATATTTACCAAGCTTGGGGAATTTCCCATTCAGGAGCACCATAGAGCATCTCTACCATTGTTTTTCTTGGAATTGAAGAGCTAGCAAAGGCAATATTCTTCTCAATCTTCCCCCTATCTTGAGTATCTAGACATAATTGAGCAAGAAAGAAACCAAGCCCTAGGTAGTTTCCCATTTAGGAGCTAGAAAAGGAAACCATATATATCATTGATCATTGTGGTCATGGAAAACTCATGCAATCGAGTTAGAAAATCAGCAAGGAATCAAATACCCAATGAAATCCTTGAAGAAATTAGAGAGAAGAAAAGAAATGACATGACCAATCGAAGACGTTCTATGGGCACTCAACCAATTCCGATTGTTAAGGATGCCACATTTCTTCCTACCAATCCACATCAAGAAAGACAAAAGCATTCGCTCGAGGGGTCTTCGGTCACCATATCAGTAGAAGAACGAGCACTACATGGCACTGATCAAGGAGTAAAACGTAGGTGCACATCAAGTCCACCTGAAACCTTTGCAGATTTAATTGAATGTGGGTATACAAGTGACGAAGTTAGAGAGACATTGAATGTCAAAGGTATGCTAAAAGAAGACAATGTTGTTCAGACCACTCAAGAGGATTTACAATTTCCACCGTCCGACCGTCAGGAAGACACAGAAGGACATGAAGCTCATGTTCAAATGCCAGATTGACCGGGTGATATGGTACAGGGTGCAATTCCAACCTCCCTACCTCCATTAGCAACTTCAAGCCGAAGAACTACAAAACGTATACAAATCGATGAAAGTCTCATTGGTTCACTTGAAGGTACGCTATCTAAACGCAGTATTGCATATCAAGCTCAACATATACTTGTCAACTATTTTGATTCTAAATGTGATGGAGATAAATGTAGATTATTTATATCGTTGTTAAAATCAAGGTCTATGACTGTTGTTAGGAAAAACTTAAGGATAAATATGATAAATAGTTCTGAACCAAGTTCTTATGTTGTCAAAATTTTGGTAGATGCATTTAGTAATATTGGAAAGAAATTTCATTCAAAGGATCGCAATGCAGCTCACCGTGTGTTGTCACAATCAATCCTGAACAAAAGCACTAGGGCCCTTCACCTTCGTAAGCCTACATCCAAACTTGTAGGATTGGATATCAAAGCACTCCGTAGGTATTGTTCTAGAAGAGAACAACTTGACTCTGGTGAAACAGATGTCTGGTCCTTCGTTGGAAGGTTGCCACGCTTCGATATGAAGCTCATTGATGCGGTAAAGGGACTGGTGCAAGAGTTTTGGCGTGACAATAGTAGATCTTCATCCAACCAAAAAGATGAACTAAAATTGAGAATGGGTTCAAGGGACCATGAGCCCCACATTAAACATTTTCTTCACATGACACAAATAGAATTATATGAGAGGTTTAGGCATGAATATAATGAACTTAACTTGGGCTAAAGATCCTTCGAGAAATGCAAACCATGGTATGTTAAAATAAACACAACTCGTAACACATGTTGTTGTCGATACCACATTGAGTACACTTATTATTATGATACATATATACATATATTGCGTGTTTTGCATAACAATCTTGTGCAGGAATTCTCAACTACATTGCCACCAACATCATCTAGAGAGTTTATCCATAGCATATTGTGTAGAAGGTTGCACATTTTATCAAAGGCCTTGCGTAGATGGGACATGCCCAAGGTGTGGTGGAATGACATTTTTGGACAAATGCATACATGTCACAGATGAACATGAACTTGGGAGAAATGAAGTGAACTTGCAGTCATTAAAATATGTCACGTATGATATCGGGGGAGGGAATGAAAGGAAATAAATACAATTGGTCACCTCTCAGGTTAGCAACGAGTTCCTGAATAGTATTTTTTCCTATTGATATCTATTGCTACTTCATATATGTAACAACCTATTGATTTGTACATCTTTATTGTTGATCTACCAGGTAATGGTATGCAACTTCATGGGGGAATTCTTTGAAAAGACACAACAGTATGTAAAGCATGTACATGTGGCTCGTTGGCAAGATGAGCAGTTTAGAGCGTGCAGGGATACATTTCCTATTGGAACTATATTATCGGTGGTCGATTTTATGAAAAACTACACTCTTCAACCACAAAACGAGATTCAAAGTCAATATTATCACTTAGATCAGGTTATCATAATGGTCCATATCACCTATAGACATGGGGCAGATAGTACTGAAGAGAACAAGGTTATATTGGAGGAGTATCACTTTTACATAAGTGATGACAGGTGTCATGACTTGGCTTTTGTACAACATAGCTTTCAATTATTCTACAAACACTTGGAGGATAACAATATACAGATGGAGCAACATTGGATTTGGTCTGATGGTTGCGCGGGGCAATTCAAAAATTCCGGTGTCTTCCAATGGTTGTGTATTATCCACAAGAGGCACAAGGTGCCACATATTTGGAACTATTTTGAGACCGGACACAGAAAATGGGAACATGATGGAGTAGGTGCATGCATCAAGACTGCATTACGTAGGTAAGAGATGAAATTCACAACTATTTCTCTCATTCGAGATGCAAAGAGCATTGTTGAATGGTGTTCTTCAATGATGGGGCAGGGAGCTAGAAGGCAAGAAGACCAATCATCTCAAAAAGCACATTTACATAGATATTTTCAGGAGGTGGTCGATGTATATCGATCACACCTATATGAGTGCAAGACCGTCTAAGGAACTTGTGCATTCCATTTAGTTAGGACGTCAGACAATGCTATAGTTGAAATGTGGACAAGAAAACTCTCTTGTTTTTGTTATCCATGTAGCAGTGGTGAATGGGACAACTATGAATCCACAGATTGGGTTGACAGTTGGGATCGTGTATCACTCCCCATTGGCTAACAAATAAATTCAGAATTATCCCAGTTGGAGGAAGGCCAGTTGAGTATTTCACATGACTATGACCACATTTCAGATCTCATACAACCAGGCTCGATTATTATGTTGATCACTTTGAAATGTTTGATGACTAGTTGTGTTTAGTTAGCTGAATCCTAGGTCTACACTTTATTTTATGTAGGGCACATATACACAGTGTTTACCCCAAGAGACAATGAATGGCACACTGACTACTGGCTGGCACATTGCTTGGATGGGAAGCAGACCCTCATTGTATCATTAAGCGACTCCGAGGGCAATGATTTTCCAATTGGGTCAATGGTTATCAAAGGGGAATATTTGAAATAGGTTTCCCACGCACGAAAGAAAAAAGGTTATGTATTTGAAGATTATAGACCAGGTCAAATTATATACCATTATACAAACTTAGTTATTGGCACAAACCTCTAGCTGCAAACAATGCCAAACAATAACTCATCAAAGTCTCGATACTTGTTGCCTTACTCCGAGCACGAGAGGCTAAAGGATACCATTGCTGTTAGAGGTGATCCCAATGGTCTAGTCAAATGACCACAGGTAGGTAGTCAGGTATGCGGTAATCAGATATTTTGGTTTCATGGTCTCATTGATTATTTGCAGTTTGATACATTGAGCGCTTGATATATTGATAAATTCAATAGACTTCTATAATGGATTTGTTGTATTATATTGATACTTACATGACTCATGCCTTATAGCCCAAGACCATTATCTACCACTCTATCTGGGATATTTCTATTGCATTTTCCTTGAATCTCAAAGTTGATCCTATAAGGACATCTCCTTGAATCCAATAATTATCTCATTCACTCCGATAATTTGTTTCTCCTGGGTAGGGATTCAATAGGTGTCCTTGAAAGCTTGTAGGAGGTGGGATTCAACATGCGATAGAATTATGCCTGTTGCTCAGATTGACAAACCATTGGCTCTGTTGGATTCGGGACATCGGGATAGTGCTAGGGAGGCCCTCTAATCTAGTTCCATGGATAAGAGACCATTTTTTTGGTCAATTTTGGAAACTAAGGTTTTGCTTAGTAAGTGAATGTGAAATATTTGCACATAGGGGTAAAATTCGCATATTGCTCGACTGTGAAGGTGTGGATAGCATTCCCACATAACACATGCCTAAACACACTTGCACGAACCACCGGAAGCCCTTTTTGATGCATGGTTTCCATTCTATGCCTCGGGTAGGGATTCAACAGGTGTCCCTGAAAGCCTATAGGAAGTGGGATTCAACGTGCCATAGAATCATGACCGTTGCTCGGATCGATGAACCGTTGGATCCGTTGGATTTAGGACATTGAGATAGTGCTAGGGTGGCCCTCTAATCTGGTTCCATGGATAAGAGACCATTTTTTTGGTCAATTTTGGAAACTAAGGTTTTGTTTAGTAAGTGAATGTGAAATATTGCACATGGGGGTCAAATTCGCATATTGCTCAACCGTGAAGGTGTGGCTAGTGTTCCCACATAACACATGCCTAAACATGCTTGCATGACCCACCGTAAGCCCTTTTTTATGCACGGTTTGCATTCTATGCCCCAGGTAGGGATTCAACAGGTGTCCTTGAAAACCTGTAGGAGGTGGGATTCAACATGCCATAGAATCATGACTGTTGCTATGATCGATGAACCGTCGGCTCCATTGGATTTAGAACATCGAAATAGTGCTAGGGTGGCCCTCTAATCTGGTTCCATGGACAACAGACCATTTGTTTGGTCAATTTTGGAAAATAGGGTCTTGCTTAGTAAGTAAATGTGAAATATTTGCACATGGGGGTCAACTTCGCATATTGCTCGATCGTGAAAGTGTGGCTAGTGTTCCCACATAACACATGCTTAAAAACACTTACACAACCCACCAGAAGCCATTTTTTATGCACGGTTTTCATTCTATGCCCCGGGTAGGGATTCAATAGGTGTCCTTAAAAGCTTGTAGGAGGTGGGATTCAACGTGCCATAGAATCATGACCGTTACTCGGATTGACGAACCGTCTACTCCGTTGGATTCAGGACATCAGGATAGTGCTAGGGTGGCCCTCTAATCTGGTTCCATGGACAAGATACCATTTTTTTGGTCAATTTTGGAAAATAGGGTCTTGCTCAGTAAGTGAATGTGAAATATTTGCACATGGGGGTCAAATTCGCATATTGCTCGACCATGAAGGTGTGGCTAGAGTTCCCACATAACACATGCCTAAAACCGCTTACACGACCCACCGAAAGCCCTTTTTTATGCACAGTTTCCATTCTATGCCCCAGGTAGGGATTCAACAGGTGTCCCTAAAAGCTTGTAGGAGGTGGGATTCAACGTGCCATAGAATCATGACCGTTGCTCGGATCGATGAACCGTCTGCTCCGTTGGATTCGGGACATCAGTATAGTACTAGGGTGGCACTCTAATCTAGTTCCATGGACAAGAGACCATTTTTTTGGTCAATTTTGGAAACTAGGGCTTTGCTCAGTAAGTGAATGTGAAATATTTGTACATGGGGGTCAAATTCACATATTGCTCGACTGTGAAGGTGTGGCTAGAATTCCCACATAAAAAATGCCTAAACATGCTTGCATGACCCACCATAAGCCCTTTTTTATGCACGGATTCCATTCTATGCCCCGGGTAGGGATTCAACAGGTGTACTTGAAATCCTGTAGGAGGTGGGATTCAACATGCCATAGAATCATGATCATTTCTCAGATCGATAAACCATCAGCTTCGTTGGATTTAGGACATCGAGATAGTGCTAGGGTGGCCCTCTAATCTGGGTCCATGGACAAGGGAACATTGTTTTGGTCAATTTTTGAAACTAGGGTTTTGCTCAGTAAGTGAATGTCCAATTTCTGCACATAAGGGTCGGCTTTGCAAATTCCTTGACTGTGAATGTGTGACTAGCGTTCCCACATGGAACCTACCTAAACACATTTGCATGACCCATTGAAATCCCTTTTTGATGTGCGATTTCCACTCTATGCCCCGGTTAGGGATTCAACAGGTGTCCCTAAAAGCCTGTAGGAGGTGGGATTCAACATTCCATAGATTGATGGCCGTTGCTCAGATTGATGAACCGTCGACTCCATTAGATTTAGTACATCGGGATAGTGCTAGAGTGGCCCTCTACTCTTGGTCCATAGACAAGGGATCATTTTTTTGTCAAATTTGGAAACTAGGGTTTTGCTCAGTAAGTGAATGTGAAATTTTTGCACATAAAGGTCAACTTGAAGGTGATTGTAGATCTTCCCCTCATCCAAGAGATGTGAGCATTTGTACGATGAAATGCAAGAGGATACAATGCCATTACGTTAGTAACCACTCTATGGAACATGTTTATGTTTAGAAACAAGTGGCCAACCTATTATGCCATTATTACAAAATATATATATCTTCACACTACGAATGCTTCGAATAATACTCCATAAACATGGATTTATAAAACAAGATTCAGAATAGTACTTCTCTAATCAATTTAAACTATAATAAAATCACACATAACTTTCATCTCTTTCAAAGTTGTTACTTGAGGCCATTCATCAAATGCCATGTACATTAACAAAATGATAAAATAATGTGCATGACATACATAATGTGCAGGATATAGTCATAACCATTATTTTGAATCAACCTTATAATACTCGGATACTTTTAGGTTTGATGTGTATCCCATGTATTCGTTAGATGAAATACATCATGCCAAACACTAATTTTGATTATGTAGACCACACAGGTGGATCACTTAGGTGTGTCAAATTCATGCATACTTTAAAATTTTGTTAGGTTGTTATGTGGGTAAGGTGCTTTTGTATTCCAGCAAGTTGGATCAATTGCTTAGCCATGCTGGGTGCTTATGTGTATTAGGTATGTTCCATCTTTGTGAATACAATTTGACATTGTTAAACTAACATTGTATATGCAATTGGATCGTGGTAAAAAACAATTAAGATGTACATTTTTGTCATTACATGATATTGTAATTGTGCATTGTTCTCAAATTTATAACTGATATCTCCATGCAATCATAAAATCTATAAAAAATTGGGAACATTACACATAGAAACATTCTTGGCCACACGTGTATAATCACACTCAAAAGACTGAACCATGAAGATATCAAGAGCCTTGATATGAAATATTTTTTATATCATGAAAGTTATAATACAAAAATAGAAGGCCTATCTATGGCCTGTCAATGTACATGTATCAAAAACATATTTGATGTACATGCAAACAAAAGTACATCTGTCCTGGATCACGCCCCTATACTCTAACTCTGGATTGCACATAAAAATACATATTTGTCCTGGACTAACACATCAAAAATCTAACTTTCTCTTATTTTTCCCAAACCCTGATGCTTTTCGGCTCTGTCTACGACCATTATGCATCTCTGGTGACTGCAAATCAATGAAAATATAATGATCAGGTAACTGAACTAGTACTGTCCATCAGTAACAAAGTTTGAAATTTTAAAATATGACTTAATTGTAAATAAAACAAAGACTCACTTCATCCGTCGGGGCTATAGGTGCCTCTGGTGTCCTCCTCTTTACAAAGAGCCTCTCTGCAATGCTTCTCTGCGAATAAAAAAAATATGTCAATTATCTCAAGAATTATCAACATGTACATGAATGAGAAAGTACTAATCAATTATGTAAAAAATGAACATCTCACCAAAAAAATAATTTCTAGGGGATTACGCTGGGACTATTCAGTAGTAAGAGGAGTCGTAGGTTGAACATCAACCTCAGTTGCGTGCACTAATGGACCGGGGTGTGGCTACATTCACCAAATGATTAAATAGTTAGATCTCGTGCATGTCCATAAAAAATACAAATGAAATGTACAATTACAAATATTCAAGTAGATGTACCTCAATGTGACTTATCCCTATTGTAGATGCAGCATTGATTGCAGCATCAATAATCCCACTTAGGTCTGACACGGATGACTCTACATCTTGATGCTGTAAACATGCGAAAATAACATTAAGAAAAACCACTTGTGAAGTGAATTCATAGCTAACCAAAAACTGCCATTCGAAGTGTGTACATTACCTTGTGATGAGTAGGTTGATCCTCATGCACACTTGCTCTGTTCAAGGAAGAGGGTTGTCTGGTGTAAACAACCCCCTTATCTATGTTTGGACTACGGGGAGATCCAAACCAAAGAGGCAGTGCAGGGATCTGCGATGATGTCTGCGGTCATAAAGTGTTACCATAGTTAGACATGGATTTGAATGGATGAAATAATATGTACTGAAAAACTAACATGTTGTAATATACTTACCCCTACCTGGGACATATCTCCCCCATGGGAGTGACTGCTTCCATCAATTTCTCGCCCCTCTTCAGATGCTAATAACATCTGCAAGTTTAAAAATTATAAATATTAGCGAACTATAAAGGAGTGTACAGTAAGAAATTTAAATAATTCGAACAAGATTCAGTCATAACCCATGTACTTACATTCTTCAAGTAATCGTAAATTCCACCTTGGACTATGTCGTTGATATCAACGTCTCCAACATCACGTTCTAAGTGGGGCTCCTGCAGCTTCAAAAATTGTAAATATTAGACAATTTAATAAATTAACCAAGACTAACACATGCATTAAAAAAATTGTATGCAATATCAAAATGACAAGTGTTTAAATATTACCTCAATGGTGGTTGTTTGGGCCTCGAGTACAACCACACTAGGTGTAGTACCACCGCTATGAGAGGCATCAATCTCCTGCAAGAGTAAATATTGCATATATTACGAATCTTTTAATATGTTACATATAGTATGGAAAAATTAAAAATTGAACAATAATAGAGTTTTAAAACAATGTCCTTACCTAACCACCAGTCATCGTAGTGGTACCATGTCTTGGTCCAGGACCATAGCAGGGTCCCCCACACGATGTGTAGACATGTGGCTCACTCTGAGGCACGTGGGATGTCGGTCTATCCCCAACAATAGATGTCCCTCCACCACCAGAAGCTGGTGGTTGTACACCAATAGAGGAAGAGGGTGCTCTCTGGTCAATAGTGGTCATGTGTTGAGAGACCATCTCAGCTAGAGTAAAAAATGCCTCCTGTTTCTGAGCAACCATGTCATGTGTACGATGGATGTCTACCCTCGTGTTGAGGCCTGGAAATTCCCAGGCAGTAACAGTAAGGGATTCTCCCCAATCAACGTTCCCAACTAGCCCGTTGACTGTTTGGTATAGGGAATCCATCCGATTTACGGTCCGACCACCGTAGGTCAAAGTAACAACAAGGGTTTACCGGTTGCGGCCCGGTCCACCGGAATTTGTATTTTTGACTTAATGTATGCAATGCCCATGCCTATCTTAACATGCAAGGTGATAAAGATGCAAGGAACAACACAATGTGTTGCGCAGGTTCTTACCTCTCGTCTTAGGTTCACCAACATCTAAACTACATATGTAACCATGCTGTAAAACAACTAACTATCTATCCCCGGGGAGCCAGAAGAATGATTATTTGTGAGTAATGTATTATTTCCATGTATAATAAAAAAGTTACAGGTAGCTGATATTTATGTTTACAACACATGAACAAGAAAATATTCTAACAACCAGATAGCCAATTGTTATATGAACCACATACATTACTCTAGGTGAATTTTCCACAAATTAAATGAGAAATCATTCGACAAGACATAGGTCATAAGGTTAGAACGATCTCACGATTCATGGACACAAGATGAAAAATAAAGTAGTTCATCTTTCTGCCATCCATGTATAACATTTGGAAACTTCACATCTCTTTCTCCAATAGGCAAACCAAAATCTTTTATTGCAAAAGGAAGTAGTTCTTCTTACAATATGTCCTCCAGTCTTACTGGGAAAAAGCCTCTTTCCCATCTACCCTTCCTACTTTTATACAAAAAGAAAAATTGGTTGGGCTTCCCAAAGTGACCTTTGGGCTTCCCAACCCTTTTGTCTTCCCAACGTTTCAATTTTTTCAAAAAGCCTTTTACAATTTATTAAATTACAACAAACTTGACCGGTCCTCTTGTGAGGAGGGTCCCGCTTGGTTCTCCAAGAATTTTTTCCACGCTACTGCTTCAGCAGCGAGACCTTCAAATGAGCTAGGCTCTAAAAACTGAATGTTTAGCTCGAACTTGTCAGCTTGGTTTTTTATGCCTCTACCTGGGCTGTGTTCAATCGCACCTGTTCTTCCAAGAGCTGCACACTGACGGCTGTGTGGCCTATTTCATCTTTCAGAATTTGGTCATTAATGGCCTTGATGCGTTGTACTCTGGCTTCTTCATCTTGTTGTCTTTTCTGCAACATTTCTACAAATACATCATGATTAGGGAACTCATATAGTCTCTGCTCGGCCTCTACTTGACATTGGTTGTAGGTAACCAAGGCTCTCCTGAAGAATTCTGTGCAGGCTCCCTTTGTCTTCTTGACTGTTTTCTGGAAATATTCTGCACTATTGATAGCGAATTCTATCAGATCGTGGTCCCGTTTAAGGGCTTGTTTATCCTTGGATGGTAGTTTGCTGGGACTTCATCATCACTCTCCACCCTTGCTATCCTTGTCTTCAGTGCTTCGAGAATGTCTTGAGACCTGTCAACAAAATAAGAAGCGGTGTCCAAGAGTTCTTCCAGTCGGCTATCAATCTGGAGGACCTGGCATCTTTCTTCTTCTAGAGCAGTTTGCAGGTGTAGCACTTTAGCTTTCTGGGCCAGGATGTGTTCTTTAACCGACTGTAGATCGACCTGCTGTTCCTCTGCTACTTCCAGCTGCTCTTTCAGTTCTTTAACGTATGCAGTATTGGACTCGTAGATAACACTTTGCTGCGCTTCCAGGTCTTCTATCTTTGCCCTCATCTGTTCCTTTTCATTCTTTAAGTCTTGAATTTCCTGCTGTGCACTTTCCAGAGCCTCATGTGCTGTTTCCTTGGCCTGTGCTTCTACCTGGATGGCGTAGATTTCAATCTTTGTGGCCTCCATTTCTCTCAGCACATGTTCATATTTTCTCTTAAGTCTATTTCCTTCTTCCCTTTCTTTTCTCAGGGTATCCTTAAGCTGAGAGGAAGTCTTCTTGGATGACTCTATTTCAATCATCATTCTGTTTATTTTATCCTCCGAAGCATGTATTGCTGCAGTCCCAACCCTTATAGTAAACCTTGGATCTACATCTGTCCCTACCATCATGACCTTATCTGTTATCATTTTGCTGGCCATTCCTTTTGCCTCTACCTTTCTTTCTGTTTTCCTCATTATCCTTTTAGTAGCCCTGTCATAATATACAGTGCTGAAATCAGGGACTTCTTCCCCTTTTTTTTGTACTAAGGGTACTGGCTAAAGCATAGGGGTAGCAGCTACGATGGTGGTGGGCACTTGAGGGATCTACACCTCGGGGTTTTCCTCTCCTTGACTCTACCCTGATGGTGTTTTGGGAGCTTGCTGTTGCATCAACTTTATCTGTTCAGCCTCCTACTCTCGCAGTTCTTCATCTAGTTTTCTCTAGGTTTCTTCAGCTGCTTGCCTAGCAGCTTCTTCTGTTTCTCTGGCTGCTTCATTTGCTCGTTCAGCTGATTCCTGGGCAGCTTTCCTCTTTTCTTCTTCTCCCTTTTGCATCCATTCTGCAGCCTCATCTTCCAGCCTCTGAGCCTCCTCTCTTATCCTTTTGGCTGCTTCTTCAGCCTTAGCTTGCTCAGCTTTATCTTGTTCAGATCCTTTTCCACCCATGGTGGGGTTTTTCGGTTTGAATCTTCTACTAAGTGCAGTCATGTTTGGTGCACTCCTGTAAACAGATTCATCTTTATCGAAATGATGGCTGTATTCGAAGAACACCTTGTGCTTTTTGCAGTGTTCAGCCACTCTACCATGAGTGTCATTTCGTCTGAAAGTCATCTCGCCAAAGTGGAACTTCCCTAGTTCCTCTATAAATTATGTCGCTTGCTTCACATTGGCGAAATTGCAGCTGCCTAGCTTAAATGGTAGAGGTGGATAGGCAGACTTCTTTTTCTGGAACAAGAAGTGACCAACTCCATCAATAAACACTTGTCTAACTGCCTCTTTGTGGACTATATAATCCGTGGCATACTTGGGCAGCAGATAAGGTGTTTTTGATCCACCAAACATTCTAAGATACATCCCATTTTCTGTCAAGAAATAATCACCATACTCCCCTATTACCTGCATAGCCTCTTCAGAAATGCAGTTACATTCTTTTCGGAAGATGAGGGTGTGTAGAGGCATAATAAAATGCTCACAGATCTCTCGGTAATAACTATGGTATTGATGAGCCCCCAGTAGTTTGTAGGCTGCATATACGGGCATTCTTTCCCTATCCCAAACACATTTGAGCCCGGGGAAAGGCTGGTGGCATAATATGCAGTCTATCAGAATGGAACTCATGTAGAACTCATATTTTTTCTGGGCTTCTCCTCCTCCGAGGACTGCAGCTACATAAGAAGAGAGACTACTTGATACTAGGCTGGCCCAGTTGAAGATTGTTCCTTCTGTGGCCACATGAAACATAAGAGGTATCCACTCCAATTTGAAGAGTCTACCATTGGCTCTTCCAAAGATCCGGTTTAGCATCAAGGCTATAAACCTGTAAGGAGCTCTTAAGCTTGCTGTGTCATAGTCTTCCGTTGCTCTGTGTCTATAAAGCTTTCCTGGTAAGAGCATTCTTCTCAGGGTTTCCACCAAATCCATCCTGAGGTTATCTAACCAATCATTTGACAGGAAGACTTGGGGCTCTGGTAGGTGGTAAGCCAATGCCACATATCCAGGGCTAAATGCAGCATAGCTCTGACCTTCAACATTTCCCATCAGCATTTTGTTGTTATTTGTGTGTGGTAGAATCCATCTCATCACATCAGAGCAAGGGAACAGCTCTGGTCTGGTAGCCACCTTCATGATGGCGGATTTTTCAATGTTGGCGTAAAGAGGTTCTTCCTCAAGACCCGTGTCTGGGACTTCCCTATGGGAAATTAGTCTGTATATCTCACCCCATTTGTACTTAGGCTCAATACCAGAGATACATTGGTTATCCTCCTATATATACTCCTTCTGTGGGACGACCTCTATGGCTGTTTGCTCTTCGACCGCAGGGGCCTTCTTTTTCTGCCTCTTGGACATTGTAAATTCTTCCTGCAATGTAAGACATTATGACATTTAAGCAATTTGAATTTGTGAACATTTTGCAGCAATATATCCTTTCTCAAGTGTATCATAATTGTGACCAGTCCATGAAATCAAATCATAAGTCTCTCATACTGAACAGTCAAACTAGCATGCAGTACTGTGCAATGTGCCATTATCTTATGCATAGTATGGTAATGTTCAATGCAACAAAAACATATATTGTTCAACCCTATAATGCCTTGAGACTATGGGTGCACTATCTTATGATCCGATCTATATGAGCAAGCCTATCAATCATACTTATGCCAGGATTAAACCTACACTATTATGTGACCTGCCACTTTCTCATGATAGCGATACATTGAAGCAAAAACATTGTAAATTATATGCAGGTGCAGTATTCAATTATCACTCTATTTCCTAGCAAACACGGAGAAGAATTAAAACATCAAGCTTGTGCCCATCAACACTTCAGTCCTACAGCCCAGTAGACACATCACAAAGGAGACGCATGCGACTGGCAGCGAAAAAATTACATTAAGCTGATAGTACATTTTACCCTCCTCGGCGGGACGTAACCACATTTTTGCACAGGGTATCAAAACACGACCCACGCTATCCTCCATAAACGTAGTATTATTAGCGACATACCCCCTCTACCCTACTAGGGTTTTAGGTGACAAAAAGAAAAAGGGTCACGAAGGATGGTGCAAGCAACACCGGCTAGGTTCGACCGTGAAAACTTCTCAAAACCCTATTCCTCCCGGTCAACTGTAGGTTCGACCTTCTGCCTCGTCGAGGTTGTGATAGAATGCGTGAGCGGGACGGCTAAAGTCCACACGCTGGGAATGCACCACTGAAATCTATAAACTACCAAACCCCCATTGCAGCGCCCAAAATCCGACCACCCCCTGTCTATCATGGCCGCGCAGCAAGTTTTGGCGCAGACAGCGTAACGGCCGTCTGTGCCTAAAACTTTCAACCCCTGTGCGCGCGAAGCATCGACTAAAAGCGAAGAGCAAATGGCTTAAATGGTCAACAACCCCTCTCACCCTAGGTTAATATAAAACTAACTTGTACAAACTTGAGTCCTAGCTGTACGAGGGAAAACGCCGAGGACCCCAAAACATGGGAGAAAATAAAAACCGCTCAAATGCAAATGGGGAAAAGATGGAATAAACCTACCTGGCGATCCGACGAAAAATGAGCTGATGACGGTTGGAATTCTACTCTTGCCACCTGGAAGCTGATACAATGACAACTAGACCTTCACGCGCTCCAAAGATCGACAGCTCAACGCTATACACACTGCGACAGTGCTCGGCAATAAACAAACAATACAAAACCCAAACCATTGCACCGTATAATATAAAAAACGCCGCGCGTGCGAGAGCATTTAAATCGGGCACGAAACAAAATTTGCGTCGAGCGACTAGAGCTTCAGTCCCTCCGCAACGATGGATGGTCCACAATACTAACTCACTTGCACGGCTAAAATAGAATGCGTGAACTACAATCGAGCGCCGGCGGGTACCTTGATCGGATGACCAAGAATCCGAACCCTCCGCAACGGCAGGCCCTCAGAGCGTGATACCATCCACAACGGAGGAGGAATTGATGGCCGCACGCTCCGATACAAAAGCCGGGAGACACACAAAGCACACATCGGAGCGCTACAGAAAGTCAAACCTGCCAAGGTCCGCAACGTCGGCGGTCCGGATGAAAGATACGTCCGCAACGGCGGAAAACATGATGGTGAAAGGCCTCGATATGAAGTCAGAGGATAAGAGCCTATCATGATCCACAACGTCGGATGAGGGAGAATTTAAACCCCTCCGATAAAGAACCAAGAACCACCCGATAGAAAATCAAAACTCGCGCACAACAGTCAGAGCGAAAAGAAAAGTTTAAACCCGGAAAAAACCCGCAACGTCGGAGGGAAAAAGACAATCAAGATCTGAAATCCACCCGCAACGGCGGGACAGTCAAACAAATTAACTCCCGATACAGGAAGATTTTGAAAGATACGCAAAACGACAAGGAACTCAATTAAAGATGGGATTCTTTAAAACATTGAAATGAGGAGAAACCAATCGATTGACAACAACCAAAAATGCTGGAAGACGCTTCAAAGTTCACATACCAAAATCGGCAAGGATCAGGAAGAAAACCAACTAATTCAAAGTAAAGGAGGGTCCCAAAATTTTTGGAATTTTGAGAAAATGTTGCAGCTGCAACAATTGGCGACTATCTGGTGAACCCCAGATCTCTGAATTAACTCTCTCTCCCGGCTTGAGACTGTCTGAATAAAAGCGAAATCTTCTAGATGTCTGTATTCCTAAACAAACCAACTTATGTATTAAATTCATAGAAGAAGTCCATTTTTCTCGGGAAAAGGTAACATCCGTAGTGTTTCAGGTCTGAATAACTCTCATGAGGCCAAATGGATGAGGTTTATTTTGCCTGCCCTATGGTGGTTACAGTTTGGAAACCACAGGATTGTGACAGATAGTGAACAGTATTACCCTTTTGTTCCTCCTTCCCATGCCAATTTGCACTTTTGTGCCTTTAGAACTTTAGTTTATTTGATATGAGTCCTCCTACAGGCCTTTCTTACTGAATTTTAATTCAAGATCCTCTATCCCATAGTGTCCTTTTGTGTGAATGATATATTTCATACTTCAATTCACGGACGGAGAGGATCTTGTGGCCATTTAGTACTTGATGCTTTGAGATTAATTCTTTCTCGAGCTGTGTTCTAATAAGTCTTGCTTCTCTTTTAGGAGTAGTGACTCTTAAGAGCTTTCATCCCTTTCTTAATTCAGGGCATGGGATCATTTGTATATGATAAACTGTTTCACTCTGCTTCCTTTCCGTGGGTCTTTTGCTGTGACTCCCTTGGGTATTAAAATGTGAAGTGGATGGAGCCCCCAAATAGTATTTCAGACCTTTTCACTTCTAAGTTATTTACAGGGATTAAGTGAGACTTCGAATGAATGCACTTCCGGTTAGGAATACAATTACTAGAAGACATTCTATAGTTTAAAGCACAGTCTTTTGCTCAAGACTTTAGTTGATACAGAACCCTGACATTCCCATTGCATCCAAAAGCTTGCCTCTTATTCAAAATCAACAGGAAAACTAACAAAGCTATAAAGAAACAGTAGCAAAGCAAGTAATAAAAGAAGAACCATCAAAGCATTAAAGCAAGAAAACAACATCTAATATTAAGAAAAAAAAAGAAATTTATTTATGTACAACAGCAGACAAAAATCTAAAAAACGCCCATTCCCCCAAAAATTTTACAACTAAAAGCTAAGGAATGAGCTGGGTTTCAGACATGAGTATTTTTAACCATGATCTAACTGCACTGTTATTGAAATGGAACCCATATCTAAGACCCTGCAATCATTTTTTTTAGCCTGAGTGAGTTGAAGGAGCTCAGGCTGGGCATCCATCATAGGACTGGCCTTCCTTGAAGTGTGATGTCTCAGCTTACACTCAGTTAGATGGTTTCCCAATACAGACTCAGCAGATTCATTTTCTTCTCCTAGCTTAGTGACATTGTGCTTCATATATGGCTCTCTCAAAATCTTAACCATGTTTGGGCTTCCCTTCTGAGGTAACCACAAGTGAGACCAGTCTGAAGCAAAGTACCCATTTAATCTTGTTGTCCAATCTCGATTCAGGATCATTCCATAACCATCAGGTATGTCTGCTACTATTATGTCAATGTAATGGCATGTCCTTTTACTTGCAGATAATCGAATCAGAACGTCCTCCATTTCCCCGACTACTTTGACACTAGTTTTGTCAAGTTGAGTGACATCCCAAATAGTAGGTTTTAGCTGCCCATTAATCTTTTTGCAGACTGCTAGAGGCATAACATTCATGGATGATCCAGAGTCTACCAAACAATTATGGACCTTATGATTTAAAATTTCAAGAGTCACAAGGAAAGGTGGAGCGCTGGTTTTCTTAGTCTTGATCAACTCAATCTTTTCTTCCACGGGTTGGTTTGTTGTGTGCAACTTTTCTTTCAGTTTGCCAACTTTTCTTTCCTCATCCTCCTCCTCTGGTTTGGCAAGTTCAATGAGTGGCTCTATTTCCTGTTTGCCATGAATATCTTTAGGTATGTCATCTTTAGCCTTCACATCAGCCTGCCCCTTTACTTCCTCTTGCAAATCTGGAACATTTGATATTATTGCATTGTTCTCAATGGCCAGGTTTTCATTTGTTGTGGTTGTAGAAGTATATTGAGACTTGAGAACGTCTTCTTCTGTGTTAAACAGTGATATACCATTCCATGAAAACATATTATCATCGTCTGGTTTTACTATGGTCTGTTTCTCCTTTTCTTCCTCACTACTGTCCCTAGTCAATTCTGGGTCCAACAACTTATTCATCACCAATGTCATTGAATGTAACCATTGAGGACACTTCTTCTCAGAATGAGGTTGTTGATGAAAGGTACAGAAATTATCTCCTCCTATTTCTGTTATGTTTATTGATGCCAAATTAGGAGGTGGGACTTGCCATTGGTTGTTATCTTCCCTATTTGGATAGTGTGGCTTATTGGTTTTCTGAATGTCCCTCTCCTTTTCCAGGTCTACAATTCTGTTGGACATTTTCTAAAGCGCTTTCATCATTTCATGAGAATTGCGTGTTTGATCTTCTTTAGATTTAGACAGCAGTGGGCATCTTCTTATAGTGGTATTTTCTTCAGGTGAGTCAGGATAGTCCTCTATACTCTCACTTTCAGCCTGCACCCTTTCAGCCTCTTGATAAGTCTCTACCAGTGTAGGCTTGAATTTCATCTTGGCAAACATGGCCAGCTTAGGTCCTAAGGCTGAGGTATAATACTCAATTAAGACTTTATCTGAAGGTCTGTCTACAGCAGAATTTTTTTTTTAAGTATAATGAAAATCTCTGAGTGAAACTATGTACCTTTTCATTCTTTTCTTTTCTTAACAAAACAAGACCTTTCATCAATGAGGCATGCGTCTTCTGAGCGGTATAATTACTCCTGAAAACCCTCTCAAAAGTGTCCCAATTAGGAATGGAGTTTGCAGGTAGTACAAAGTACCAGGATGCTGCTGCTCCTTTCAAAGTATGAGGAAAAATTCTACACACCACATCTTCATACTCTCCAGCCCTTAGCCCTTCTAACGCTAGGTAAAAGATTTGAAGGTGATCATCTACAGCAATGCTGTCCGCAGGGTCAAACTTGGGAAAAATCTTGTCAAAGGATTGAGGCAGGTTATGCAAAGGAGGAGTTAAGTTTAGAGGTGACCTAGCTCTCCATGTTGGCAAAGGGTTAGGTTGATTACCAGACATGAGCAAAGGTAAGCGAGTAACACTAGGATAAACAGGGTTTCAAGGATAGAACCAGAAACTTCAAACCTGAGTTAGGTTAAACTTTAAAACATCTGCTGGTAGGATAGTCTCGGGAAATCAAATTCCACGGCTAGCCTTTACTAGCGGCCCTCCTTCTAGCGCCAAAACTGTTGAGGCCTGGAAATTCGTAGGCGGCAACAGTAAGGGATTCTCCCCAATCAACGTTCTCAACTAGCCCGTTGACTGTTTGGTATAGGGAATCCGTCCGGTTTACGGTCCGACCACCGTAGGTCAAAGTAACAACAAGGGTTTACCGGTTGCAGCCCGGTCCACCGGAATTTGTATTTTTGACTTAATGTATGCAATGCCCATGCCTATCTTAACATGCAGGGTGATAAAGATGCAAGGAACAACACAATGTACTGCGCAAGTTCTTACCTCTCGTCTTAGGTTCACCAACATCTAAACCACATATGTAACCATGCAGTAAAACAACTAACTATCTAAACACCTAACTATCTATCCCCGGGGAGCCAGAAGAATGATTATTTGTGAGTAATGTATTATTTCCATGTATAATAAACAAGTTACAGGTAGCTGATATTTATGTTTACAACACATGAACAAGAAAATATTCTAACAACCAGATAGCCAATTGTTATATGAACCACATACATTACTCTAGGTGAATTTTCCACAAATTAAATCAGAAATCATTCGACAAGACATAGGTCATAAGGTTAGAACGATCTCACGATTCATGGAAAGAAGCTGAAAAATAAAGTGGTTCATCTTTCTGCCATCCATGTATAACATTTGGAAACTTCACATCTCTTTCTCCAACAGGCAAACCAAAATCTTTTATTGCAAAAGGAAGTAGTTCTTCTTACAATATGTCCTCCAGTCTTACTGGGAAAAATCCTCTTTCCCATCTACCCTTCCTACTTTTATACAAAAAGAAAAATTGGTTGGGCTACCCAAAGTGACCTTTGGGCTTCCCAACCCTTTTGTCTTCCCAATGTTTCAATTTTTTCAAAAAGCCTTTTACAATTTATTAAATTACAACAAAGTTGACCGGTCCTCTTGTGAGGAGGGTCCCGCTTGGTTCTCCAAGAATTTTTTCCACGCTGCTGCTTCAGCAGCGAGACCTTCAAACGAGCTAGGCTCTAAAAACTGAATGTTTAGCTCGAACTTGTCAGCTTGGTTTTTTATGGCCTCTACCCTGGCTGTGTTCAATCGCACCTGTTCTTCCAAGATTTGCACACTAACGGCTGTGTGGCCTATTTCATCTTTCAGAATTTGGTCATTAATGGCCTTGATGCGTTGTACTCTGGCTTCTTCATCTTGTTGTCTTTTCTGCAACATTTATACAAATACATCATGATCAGGGAACTCATATAGTCTCTGCTCGGCCTCTACTTGACATCGGTTGTAGGTAACCAGGGCTCTCCTGAAGAATTCTGTGCAGGCTCCCTTTGTCTTCTTGACTATTTTCTGGAAATCTTCTGCAGTATTGATAGCGAATTCTATCAGATCATGGTCCCATTTAAGGGCTTGTTTATCCTTGGATGGTAGTTCTGCTGGGACTTCTTCATCATTCTCCACCCTTGCTATCCTTGTCGTCAGTGCTTCGAGAATGTCTTGAGACCTGTCAACAAAATAAGAAGCGGTGTCCAAGAGTTCTTCCAGTCAGCTATCAATCTGGAGGACCTGGCATCTTTCTTCTTCTAGAGCAGTTTGCAGGTGTAGCACTTTAGCTTTCTGGGCCAGGATGTGTTCTTTAACCGGCTGTAGATCGACCTGCTGTTCCTTTGCTGCTTCCAGCTGCTCTTTCATTTCTTTAACATATGCGGTATTGGACTCGTAGATAACACTCTGCTGCGCTTCCAGGTCTTCTATCTTTGCCCTCATCTGTTCCTTTTCATTCTTTAAGTCTTGAATTTCCTGCTGTGCACTTTCCAGAGCCTCATGTGCTGTTTCCTTGGCCTGTGCTTCTACCTGGATGGCGTAGATTTCAATCTTTGTGGCCTCCATTTCTCTCAGCACATGTTCATATTTTCTGTTAAGTCTATTTCCTTCTTCCCTTTCTTTTCTCAGGGTATCCTTAAGCTGAGAGGAAGTCTTCTTGGATGACTCTATTTCAATCATCATTCTGTTTATTTTATCCTCCGAAGCATGTATTGCTGCAGTCCCAACCCTTATAGTAAACCTTGGATCTACATCTGTCCCTACCATCATGACCTTATCTGTTATCATTTTGCTGGCCATTCCTTTTGCCTCTACCTTTCTTTTTGTTCTCCTCATTATCCTTTTAGTAGCCCTGTCATAATATACGGTGCTGAAATCAGGGACTTCTTCCCCTTTTTTCTGTACGAAGGGTGCTAGCTAAAGCATAGGGGTAGCAGCTATGATGGTGGTGGGCACTTGAGGGATCTGCACCTCGGGGTTTTCCTCTCCCTGACTCTGCCCTGATGGTGTTTCCGGAGCTTGCTGTTGCGTCAACTTTATCTGTTCAGCCTCCTGCTCTCGCAGTTCTTCGTCTAGCTTTCTCTGGGCTTCTTCGGCTGCTTGCCTAGCAGCTTCTTCTATTTCTCTGGCTGCTTCATTTGCTCGTTCAGCTGCTTCCTGGGAAGCTTTCCTCTTTTCTTCTTCTCCCTTTCGCATCCATTCTGCAGCCTCATATTCCAGCCTCTGAGCCTCCTCTCTTATCCTTTTGGCTGCTTCTTCATCCTTAGCTTGCTCAGCTTTATCTTGTTCAGATCCTTTTCCACCCATGGTGGGGTTTTTCGGTTTGAATCTTCTACTAAGTGCAGTCATGTTTGGTGCACTCCTGTAAACAAATTTGTCTTTATCAAAATGATGGCTGTATTCGAAGAACACCTTGTGCTTTTTGCAGTGTTCAGCCACTCTACCATGAGTGTCATTTCGTCTGAAAGTCATCTCGCCAAAGTGGAACTTCCCTAGTTCCTCTATAAATTCTGTCGCTTGCTTCACATTGGCAAAACTGCAGCTGCCTAGCTTAAATGGTAGAGGTGGATAGGCAGACTTCTTTTTCTGGAACAAGAAGTGACCAACTCCGTCAATAAACACTTGTCTGACTGCCTCTTTTTGGACTATATATTCCGTTGCATACTTGGGCAGCAGATAAGGTGTTTTTGATCCACCAAACATTCTAAGATACATCCCGTTTTCTGTCAAGAAATAATCACCATACTCCCCTATTACCTGCATAACCTCTTCAGACATGCAGTTACATTCTTTTCGGAAGATGAGCGTGTGCAGAGGCATAATAAAATGATCATAGATCTCTCGGTAATAACTATGGTATTGATGAGCCCCCAGTAGTTTGTAGGCTGCATATACGTGCATTCTTTCCCTATCCCAAACACATTTGAGCCTGGGGAAAGGCTGGTGGCATAATATGCAGTCTATCAGAATGGAACTCATGTAGAACTCAGATTTTTTCCGGGCTTCTCCTCCTCCCAGGGCTGCAGCTACACAAGAAGAGAGACTACTTGATACTAGGCTGGCCCAGTTGAAGATTGTTCCTTCTGTGGCCACATGAAACATAAGAGGTATCCACTCCAATTTGAAGAGTCTACCATTGGCTCTTCCAAAGATCCGGTTTAGCATCAAGGCTATAAACCTGTAAGGAGCTCTTAAGCTCGCTGTGTCATAGTCCTCAGTTGCTCTGTGGCTATAAAGCTTTCCTGGTAAGAGCATTCTTCTCAGGGTTTCCACCAAATCCATCCTGAGGTTATCTAACCAATCGTTTGACAGGAAGACTTGGGGCTCTGGCAGGTGGTAAGCCAATGCCACATATCCAGGGCTAAATGCAGCATAGCCCTGACCTTCAACATTTTCCATCAGCATTGTGTTGTTATTTGTGTGTGGTAGAATCCATCTCATCACATCAGAGCAAGGGAACAGCTCTGGTCTGGTAGCCACCTTCATGATGGCGGATTTTTCAATGTTGGCGTAAATAGGTTCTTCCTCAAGACCCGTGTCTGGGACTTCCCTACGGGAAATTAGTCTGTATATCTCGCCCCATTTGTACTCAGGCTCAATACTAGAGATACATTGGGTATCCTCATATATATACTCCTTCTGTGGGACGACCTCTATGGCTGTTTGCTCTTCAAACGCAGGGGCCTTCTTTTTCTGCCTCTTGGACATTGTAAATTCTTCCTGCAATGTAAGACATTATGACATTTAAGCAATTTGAATTTGTGAACATTTTGCAGCAATATATCCTTTCTCAAGTGTATCATAATTGTGACCAGTCCATGAAATCAAATCATAAGTCTCTCATACTGAATAGTCAAACTAGCATGCAGTACTGTGCAATGTGCCATTATCCTATGCATAGTATGGTAATGTTCAATGCAACAAAAACATATATTGTTCAACCCTATAATGCCTTGAGACTATGGGTGCACTATCTTATGATCCGATCTATATGAGAAAGCCTATCAATCATACTTATGCCAGGATTAAACCTACACTATTATGTGCCCTGCCACTTTCTCATGATAGCGATACATTGAAGCAAAAACATTGTAAATTATATGCAGGTGCAGTATTCAATTATCACTCTATTTCCTAGCAAAAATGGAGAAGAATTAAAACATCAAGCTTGTGCCCATCAACACTTCAGTCCTACAGCCCAGTAGACACATCACAAAGGAGAGGCGTGCGACTGGCAGCGAAAAAATTACATTAAGCTGATAGTACATTTTACCCTCCTCGGCGGGACATAACCACATTTCTGCACAGGGTATCAAAACACGACCCACGCTATCCTCCATAAACGCAGTATTATCAGCGACCTACCCCCTCTACCCTACTAGGGTTTTAGGCGACAAAAAGCAAAAGGGTCGCGAAGGATGGCGCAAGCAACACCGACTAGGTTCGACCGTGAAAACTTCTCAAAACCCTATTCCTCTCGATCAACTGTAGGTTCGACCTTCTGCCTCGTCGAGGTTGCGATAGAATGCGCGAACGGGACGGCTAAAGTCCACAGGCTGGGAATGCACCACTGAAATCTATAAACTACCAAACCCCCACTGCAACGCCCAAAATCCGACCACCCCCTGTCTATCATGGCTGCGCAGCAAGTTTTGGCGCAGACAACGTAACGGCTGTTTGCGCCTAAACCTTTGAACCCCTGTGTGCATGAAGCATCGACTAAAAGCGAAGAGCAAATGGCTTAAATGGTCAACAGCACCTTTCACCCTAGGTTAATATAAAACTAACTTTTACAAACTTGAGTCCTAGCTGTACGAGGGAAAACGCCGGGGACCTCAAAACATGGGAGAAAATCAAAACCGCTCAAATGCAAATGGGAAAAAGACGGAATAAACCTACTTGGCGATCCGACGAAAAACAAGCTGATGACTGTTGGAATTCTACTCTTGCCACCTGGAAGCTGATACAACGACAGCTAGACCTTCACGTGCTCCAAAGATCGACAGCTCAACGCTATACACACTGCGACAGTGCTCGGCAATAAACAAACAATACAAAACCCAAACCATTGCACCGTATAATATAAAAATGCCGCACGTGCGAGAGCATTTAAATCGGGCGCGAAACGAAAGTTGCGTCGGGCGACTAGAGCTTCAGTCCCTCCGCAACGGCGGATGGTCCACAATACTAACTCACCCGCACGGATAAAATAGAACGCGTGAACTACAATCGAGCGCCAGCGGGTACCTTGATCAAATGACCAAGAATCCGAACCCTCCGCAACGGCGGGCCCTCAGAGCATGATACCATCCGCAACGGAGGAGGAAGTGATGGTTGCACGCTCCGATACAAAAGTCGGGAGACACACAAAGCACACATCGGAGCGCTACAGAAAGTCAAACCTGCCAAGGTCCACAACGTCGGCGGTCCGGATGAAAGATACGTTCACAACGGCAAAAAACATGATGGTGAAAGGCCTCGATATGAAGTCGGAGGATAAGAGCCTATCATGATCTGCAACGTCGGACGAGGGAGAATTTAAACCCCTCCGATAAAGAACCAAGAACCACCCGATACAAAATCAAAACTCGCGCATAACGGTCGGAGCGAAAAGGAAAGTTTAAACCAAGAAAAAACCCGCAACGTCGGAGGGAAAAAAACAATCAAGATCTGAAATCCACCCACAATGGCAGGACAGTCAAACAAATTAACTCCCGATACAGGAATATTTTGAAAGATACACAAAACGACGAGGAACTCAATTAAAGATGGGATTCTTTAAAACATTGAAATGAGGAGAAACCAATCGATTGACAGCAACCAAAAATGCTGGAAGACGCTTCAAAATTCACATACCAAAATCGGCAAGGGTTAGGAAGAAAACCAACTAATTCAAAGTAAAGGAGGGTCCCAAATTTTTTGGAATTTTGGGAAAATGTTGCAGCTGCAACACCTCGGTAGCTAGGCACAGGGTGCAAGTATCTGTGGATTGGCATCTCTATGCCTAGCATGGGGTCAATGTTGGGGCATCCCCCTACCAACTCCCTGGAAGCCCAACATGTCAAAATAGTTGACATGTTTCCCCATCACAAACTCTGCATACAATTTTCGGAGGAAGTACATCAGTACTTCCCTATTGTTATGAAGGGGAATGTCAAAAACCATGTACCACCTATCCATCCAATTGTCTCTGATGGGTGGAAAGGTGCACCACTCAATAGAAATATGTGGCCTTTTGATCTCCGGAATTTCATCCGTCCCAGGATGTCTAAACAATGAATAGATGTGTTGTTTTGTTATTTTGAGCTTTTATACGTCGTTGTAACTTAACCCATCAGCATATTGTTGTCTTTTCCTCTCCCTGTAAGATGCGATGCTATATAAAGCATCATTCGATCTTGCGATTGTATCAACAATAGACAACAAAGAATCTGACAAGGAGCAGCGAATCTCATCTCCACCCCTCCAAGTAGAACCAATCTCTCTCAAATGGGCAATAAACCTCAGTATCTTTGCATTGTTATCCATAGTAGCCACTGCAATCATAAATACAAATAAAATATCATTAGAAATATAAAGAAATGATATAATGACATATCTAAGCACTGAAAACTGTATAACTAATGTACGACAAATAACAACATATAAACTAAATCTATCATGTAAATTTAAAAATTGATCTTGAATTTTACAGTAAAGAATAAACATTTAACATTTTTTCATTTCATATTTATGTCCTAAATTCAAGTATTAATTCCAATTTTTAAGTATGCATGTGTACATAAAGTGTCTTGAGTGCATAGGTTGATTGCGAAGCTCTCGTAGCTTATTTTAAGGCTTGGATTATGAAGTTTCGTCGAAATTATGAGGTGCTGACTCTTGCCTTTGCAGGAACATCTCCCAGATTACGGGTAGAGGCAACAACTAGACCCTATAATAGGCAGCATAATGTGCTGTTGATGAATAAAATCCCAGTATAGGCAAGGATTTTGTTAGATATGTAATTATTTGTTGTACTGTGATGTTTTTTGGACTCCAAAGTCTATTTAGCAGATCTTTATGGATTCTATGGTTGCAAGGGTTCCATTGGATTATATTATGTATGATAGTATGTGATTGGAATGTTTAATCAAATACAACAACCTACCTATGTATCTTCACGTTCATAGAGTCAATTGTTGAACTTTGTTGTCTTGACCTTAAACAAAAGTACCCTTCGTTCAAGACGAAATATTTGTTAAAAGCATGGGAAGCTTCTAAACCTTATTTTAACACTTGGATTGGGAAGTTTCATCAAAACTATAAGGTGTTTATTGATGTTCTTGGAAGAGCAACTTTGAGAAGTTTCATCAAAATTATAAGGTGTTTATTGATGTTCTTGGAAGAGCAACTTTGAGAAGTTTCATCAAAATTATAAGGTGTTTATTGATGTTCTTGGAAGAGCAACTTCGATATTTCGGAGAGAGGCAAGGGATTTACCATGTTTGTTTATGTATTTTAGGGGAATATATGAATTCTACTTGATTTTTTTTTAGTTGTATGCAAGCTTGCAACATAATTGACAAACTTTGCATATTTGTTGATTTTGGTTTGGATTCACAATAGTGAAGTTCATTTCTTTTTTATGAGTTAATTGGGGTTTTGGTTTACATTGGGCATGTACATTACTTATGCACACTTGCAATGTGCTTGACAAATTTTCTATATTTGTGGATTTTGGTATGGATTCACAACGATCCTTGTGAATATGCATATGGAAATAGTGAAATTCATTTGTTTTTTGAGTTAATTGGGGTTTTAGTTTCCATTGGGCATGGGAATTTTGGGTATGAATTTTGATAAATAATCAAAATTATTTAATTTTTATGATTAAATTGGGGAATTGGTTTCAATTGGCCAATTACATTGGGGTTCTTGTTTCCATTGGCCAATTCCATTGGGGTTTTTGTTTCCATTGGCCATAAATTAATTTATTTTGGTTTAATTTTTCAATTTAGGGCAAATAAATTGATGAACAAAGACAAAAAAATCATGAAAAGAAATGAGGAAAATACCTCACAAATAGGAGGTTTATCCAAAGGTGGAGATGGATGGCTATGGCACACCCAAAAACGTGTTCGCCTAGTCGAGATTTGCTCCAAAGTTTTCCAATAGCCGTGCGATGAGGCGAAAAAGACGCGCTCAGCCTATTTAAAAATAAAAAAACATGCTTTCCAAATCATGCCTCCGTTTTAGTGAACAAAATCGTGCACGCAATTTTGTTCACTAAAACGGAGGCACGATTTGGTTTACTATCCTAATTGGCATGCCTGTTGGCAGCCCTAGGACTAGGCTTGGCAGGTTCGAGATTGCTTGGGATGATTTCATTTTTTTGATCAAGAGTGATTGACTTCACTCCACCATTGCATCTAAAAGGTCCCTCAACTTCTTGCACATACCCTATAGTATAAGATAAAATATTTATTTTTTATAGTGTCATATTTATTTTGATAAATGTATGTTATATATGTATTTTTTTTTATATTTATATTGTTATAATTAGGATATAATTAAGTTTTAATTTTTCATTCTTATTTTAACTTAAAATAAATTAAAAAATAAATTTATTATATTATAAAATTTTATTTTTCAAAATATAAAATATAAATAATGTATGTTATAAATATATTTTTATATATTTTTAAATTAACTTTTTAATTGATTCATTTATAATGTAGTAATTAAAAAAAAACAAAAAAATAGAAATTGAATGTATTATTTGGATTTTATTTTTCAAAATGTCAATAATGTATAATATAATTTCTTTTTTAAATACTTTTATAATTTGAATGGAATTAGATTTTTTATTTGATTCATTTATAATGTGGTGATTAAAATAACAAAAAATAAAATATTTTTTTATAATTTGAATATAATTAGTTTTTTTTATTTGTTGCATTTATAATGTGGTGATTAAATTTTAAAAAAAATTTGAGTATATTTTGTTACTATATTTTAATAAATGATGGATGTTTAAAATGTGTATTTTATTTTATTTTATTTTATAATTTGATTAGAATTTCTTTAGAAAACATTTAAAAAATATTGATATAAATTAAATTGATAGTTGAAAAAATAAAAATATTATTTTTAATTGAATATAATTTATCAAAATTAAATAAGCTGCAATATTTTATTTTTCATATCATAAATAAAATTATATATACATCTATTTTTTTAATTTGAGTATATTCAGTTTATATTTTTATGTTTTCTATTTAATCTTTTTTAATAATACCAAATATTGAAATTCAATATAATATAAAATGAAATATTTTTTTATGATGTCATTTATATTTTTATAATTTGAATATTACTAACTATTTTAAAATAACAAAGAAAAATTAAATTCAATATATTATAAGATTTGTATGTCATAAATATGAATTTCTGATTTATATTTTTTACAATTTAAATATAATTAACTTTTTCTAAAATAACAACATAAATTCAATATATTATAGTGGTTTTTAAATGAGAAAGAGCTGTCCAAATTACTTAATTTATCTATTCCCGCCCAATCTCTTAAAATCTCACAGATTTTGGGTCCCTATCTCTAGGGAAAAAAGCTGTTAAAATTATGGTGATTCTGTGAAGTTATATTTATACGTTGAGAGTTCTCCCCGATCCAGACCAACAACCAGCAGCAAGACTGGGTACGAATCAGGAGCTTTGATATTTTATTTTACTATTTCTGTTTTATATTTTTAACAATTTGAATACTATTAATTTTTATTTTACTTTATTAATTTAAAATATGTTATTAAAAATAATAAAAGATTCATTTATGAAGTAATTAAAAAAGTATATATTATATATTTTTTTAAAGAAGTTATAAATTAAATGTATTTTTTATATATAAATTAATTAATAATTTCTAAAATTTTTATATATTATTATAAAATTAATTTTATAAATTCAAAATATCACAAAAAATTCTATTAATAATTTTAAAACTAGGATTAAATTTCACTCCAATATAAAACAAGTCTCAAACTTAATTACAATATAAATTGATTAACCAAATAATTTTTTTATGATATGTTCTCATTAAATAATATATGTTACAATTATTTATTTATTTTATTTTAAGAGTTTGAATTTATTTAGCTTTTAATTTTATCTATTTATTTGAGTTGATTAAAAATAACACTAAAAAATTAAATCAATAATATCATGTTGTATTTCAATGAATGATCTATGTCACAAGTATAAGTTTCTTTTTTATATATATTTATTTACAAGGTGATAATTAAAATAAATAAATTGTGTATATTATGTTGTTTTATTTGAATAAGTGATGTAATATGTAATGTTTTTAATAAGTGATGTAATATGTAATGTTTTTATTTTAATGAATGATTTATGTTACAAATATGTATTTTTTTTCAATTATATTTTTATATTTTGAATAATTAAAAAAACTTATATATGTTATTATATATAAACTTTTACTAAAAATTCATTAAAAATTTTAAAACTAGATTTAAAAGTGCTAAGACTAGCCTTATTAATCTACTAAGGATATTTAACACAATTAAAAAGTTCAATTGCAATATAAATTGATTTAACAACTATTTATGATGAAAGTTTTAAAGAGAGTTATAGACTTCACTACCAACAAACCAAAACACGCAATTAAAAACCTCCAAATAACCAACACAATAAATGATGTAGTTTACCTCAATAAATAATGTATGTTATAAATATGTAATATACATTATTTATCTTTTATAATTTGACTAAATTTTCTTTAAAAAGTCACATATATGTTAAATTTTACAAATTGAAACAATCACAAAAACATTTCCATAAAGAATTTTAAAACTAGGCTTAAAAGTGCTAAAACTAGCCTTATGTCTATTGAGAATATATAAAACAATTGAAAAGTTCCATTACAATATAAATTGATTTACCAAATGTTCATGGCAAAGGCTTAATGAGTGCTATAGACTTCACCGCCTAAAAATACAAAGTTACTGCTAAACCCTACAAAATGATACACACAAAAATACTTATAAAACGATATTGTGTATATAACCTTACTATATGTAATACCCCCTTGTTACATTGAAAGTAACTTTGTTTAAGGTTTACTTTGTGATAAAGTAATAGATGTTGTAAAAACATTATTTCATAAATCAATTATGAATGTTTTGAAATGGAAGTTGGGAAGCCATGCAGTTAATTGACAAAACCTAAGTTTGTGTTAGTAATTGAATACTCACCTACCTTTAAGAAGATAAGTGGCCAGTATTAGAAGGAGTTAGTTACTAGGGTGAAAACATGAAGTTGGGAAACACTTTTTCTTGTTTTTTGACAAAAAAATTTGCAAAATTTTATGTTTTTCAACTTCAACCCCTTCAAACCAATATCTCCCGTAGGAATTTAACCTTGAAGTAAACACAAATGTTTTAGAGAAATGAATTAGCTACGTACTCATATTTTTGTTTTTTTAAATTATTGATATATAGTGGGGCGAATTTGGCGGGAACCAACCACACATACTTTAAAATTTTAAGTATGAATAATGAATGACCTTTGTGGCCTACATTTTTCTTAGAGATAGTTATTTATTTTAGGGAAATGAAATGTATAATCATAACTTACACTCATTGTAGTTGTGCATGGACTATATGTTGAGGATTTTCAGACTTATACGCTAATTTTTATTATTTATCAAAATAACAAATGTACCAAAAACGATGCCTTATTGACACATGTTTTTATCGTCTCATTTTATTTCAAATGTGACTCTTATAAAAAAAACTAAAAGCACCCTTTTGAAGAGGATACTGCAAGGAACAACCTTGTGAGTTTTTAAATTTGTTTTGGCTTCGTCTTCATAATGATATTGAATTTTAATTGTCACTGATTCTTAAGTCACTACTTTTTTTAATGATAAAGTTTAGAAAAAAATAGTAAAAAATAGAAATCCTAAATGAAATTTAATATATATATATA
>LPNX011065162.1:4715-19841 GCA_001517045.1 Pseudotsuga menziesii
AGAGATATATATATGAAATGTGGTTCACAAACCCCCCAACAGGGCTGCTACATCCACAGGAATAAATCACAAGGGGCATGACCCCGTTCACTCTGATTATCGAGCTAACCCGATGAGGACATCAAATGAGACCCTTATATAACAATGTATATCCACCTGGGGATTTGAACCTGAGATCTTATACTCATAAATTATAGCACTCAACCACTTGAGCTAATCCATTGGGCTATATATATAATTGTTGTATATGAAAACATTTTATACTACAATATTTACTTTCAAATAAATTTTCTATAATATTATCATTATGCTTATGATTTTTTTTGTTAAATAGTTTTTAAATGAAAATATTGATATCATTACATTAATCATATTATAATATTATTGATTGAAATCTTAATTCCAATTGAAATCTAATTCCATAAATCCATCTTAAAAATGCCAAAGAATTTGATTATATCATTGGATCATATACATAAAAAATTGAGGGTTTTGGTCTTAGTTTCATACAGAAACCTCTTCCCATGACTAGCTATTTCGCTGCAACATTCCACCCAGCCATAGGCCAGTGTGCTCATCAATCTCTCAACAACACTTCCACCCCTGAGTTGGGCATGATTTCCCCAAGGAATAAGGAACACTAGTAGACTTCCCCATGGCCAAGGATACAATAAAACTCAGCCAAGCCAACACATTTGGGTTTATCAAACTTACACAGGGACTGATTTACACATAGCCAAAGTTTATACAAGCCATAGCCAAGCCAACATATGGGTTTATCAGGCTACCAACCAAGCCATCCTTCCAGTTGGGTTTATTAGACTTACATTGACAGTGATTTACAATTGGCCAAAATTCCCATGAGATGCAACCAAGCCAACAAATGGGTTTATCAGGATACCAGCCAAGACATCTTTCTAGTTGGGTTTATCAGGCTACCAAGGAGGTGGAAAGATTGACTGCTATGCTAGCGAGCTCAATCCCAGAGCTATGGACACCTACACCGGATCTAGCTTGACTTCTAAACATTTACACACCCAATGCAAGGAAGCATCCCCTTCTCTGCTACACAGTCCCTCAGGCCATGCCTTCCCTTCTAGTTCTATTCAAGGTATGCAAAGAAGAAAACCAACCCTCTAGATTGGTCTGTGAGGTTCCTTCACACACTAGGTTTATCAAGCAAGTCTAGACTCCCTTTTCGCCCCAAATCAGCTCAGATGTCAAACAAGGATGTACACATAGCGATATCAGTTCTAGGATTAACAAAATGTAACAGAAGCCAAGGCATACACACACACACACACACACACTGCAATTATGAATTTCTGAGCATTGTCTGAGCCAAACCGACTACTACAATTACCAAAAACAACATCGTGTGTTGGTCATTCAATTCAAAAACACAAATTGGATTCTGGGCATTCGCATTCAGGAAACGAGTAACAGACAGGAAAATAGTAAAAAAGGAAAACCATTCACAAAACAGGAAAATTCATGAAGGATCAAAACTCAGAGCAGTTTTTGCTTGCTGCGTGAATGCCAGAATCCCCTTGCCAAAACTTTCAGCATATTGCCCAAATCATGAGGGGAAGGTGAAACACTACTACATGAGGGAAAGGCAGGCATTCATGATGTTTTGCTTTCCCAAGAAAAAATAAAGAAACATTTTTTCAAAAATGGGTGCTCTACCCATTTTGAATTTCTGCCTCTTCTTCCCATTTCCCCCATTATCCTTAGGAAAAATCATGCCCCCATCTCATTTTTTCGCGTTGACATAGCTGGTTGTAGGTTTTTAATTAAAATTGCAAATTTAAAATGATGTCCAACTTTTAATGTTTAGCTAGCATAAAATACCATCGGCCCAACCTTAATCGTCGAAACATAAACACTAAATCAATGGTGGGGCTCTTTCCTTGAGCTCCACACCATGATTATTTACATCATAATTATTAAATGAAAATGGGGTCAAAACTGGGGTGTTACATTCCCCTCCCCCTTCAACAGCATTGTCCTCAGTGCTTTACAACATTTGAACAAAAATGCTATACTGGTACTGCCCTCAGTACTCTGCAAAATTGAAGAAAAACGGATGTGCCAATCACATGGAATCCTCCAGCTCCCATGTAGCCTCTTCAGGACTGTAGTGCTCCCATTGCACCTTCACCTGCCCTATGGATCGGTTATGAAGCATTGTGACCTTCCTGGAGAGGATATGCTTTGGCTCGATTTGGAAATCTCCCTCTGGTTCCACCTGAATCACATCCCAATTTATTGCATGGTTAGGATCATGTACATATATTTTAAGCAAAGAAACATGAAAAACATTATGAGGCCTAGTGTTAGCAGGAAATACAAGTCTATATGCAATTGGTCCTATTCTTTCAAGCACTTCAAACAGCCCACAGTATCTGGGATACATCTTGGCACAACTCCTAAGATTCAAGGAACTTTTCTTTTCCTTAACCCTAAGGTAAACATGGTCCCCAACATTGAACTCTATCTTCACCCTATGCTTATCTACATAGCTTTTTTTTATGTCCTGGGTTTCCTTCAGATTCTACCTGATCTTTACAATCTCTTGCTCCATCTCCTTGAGCAGTTTTGGACCAATCACAACTATGTTCACTGGATTATCCCAAGTCACTGGTGTTCTACACCTCCTTCCATACAAATATTCATATGGACTCATCCTCAAGGATGCTTTCTTCCCATTGTTATAAGCAAATTCTACCAAGTGTAAATAGTCTTCCCACTTGGATGGTTTTTCCATCACATACATGTGAAGCATGTCTTCAGGCACTTGGTTAACTCTCTCATTCCGACCATTAGTCTGAAATTCAACTTTGTCCCCAAGTATGCAAACAATCATTTCCAAAAATTAGAGTTGAACTTAACATCTATGTCAAAGACTATTGCGTTAGGCAATCCATGCAATTTAAAAATCTCCTTCATAAAAATCTTAGCAATTTCATATGTCTTGTGCGTGGACCTAACCAGTATAAAATGAGCTGCCTTCGTCAATTTGTCCACCACAACCATGATGGAATCATTTTTTCTCCAATTCATTGGAAATCATGTAATAAAATCCATGGAAATAACTTCCCATTTCCATTCTGGAACCGGCAAAGGCTGCAACAAACCTGTTGGGTGTTGATGTTCAACCTTCACTTGCTGACACTTCATGCATCTCAAAATATATATAGCCATGTCCTTATTCATTCCTGGCCAAAAGTATTGCTTTCTAGTTGTAGCAATCATCTTCCGATATCTTAGGTGTCCAGAATATATATCTTGATGGATCTCATCCACAACAACCCTCCTCAAATCTGCTACATTTGGAATATAAATTATACTCTTAAAAGTAAGAAATCCATCCTCTTTTAACTTATAACCTTCATACTTATTTTCAAGGCTTTGCTACTGTAATATGTCCTTTACCTGCGCATACATTTCATCTTCAACGACATGATTAACAATCTGTTGTCTCAAATCTGACTAGAAAATACTAGCAGATGCCACATGCATTTCCTGCACCTTCCTGTTGAGTGCATCAACTACCTTATTCTCTTTTCCTTTTATGTGCTTGATTTCAAAATCAAAATCACATAAAAATTCCAGCCATCTAGCTTTCCTAGCATTTAGAGTAGGCTAATCAAACAAATATTTCATACCACAGTGGTCTGTCCTTAACTCAAATTGTATGCCCATCAAGTAATGCCTCGCATGTACTATGGCTGCAAGTTCTAGATCATGAGTGGCATAATTCCTCTCATGCTCCTTCAGCTTTTTGGACTCATAGCATGTCACATGGTTGTCTTTCATAAGAACTCCTCCAAGTCCTTGACCGCATGCATCCGTACATACCACAAAATATTTCTCTGGGTTTGCAACTTTTAATACTAATGCACTAGTGAGAAGACACTTTAACCGCCGGAAACTTTCTTCACACTTCGAGGTCCATTTGAACTTTATACCCTTCCTTTGCAAGGAAGTGATAGCATGTGAAACCTTGGAGAATCCTTCAATGAATCTCCTGTAATATCCTGCAATCCCCATAAAATATCTTACCTCTGTCACATTCTTTGGAGTTAAGCTAATTCTTAATAGCTTCAATATTGTCAGGGTCCACGGATATACCCTCTTCTGAAATAATGTGACCCAAGTAGTGAATTCTATCTTTATAGAAGTCACACTTGCTAAGTTTTGCATACAGTTAATGTTCTCTGAGCAATTGCAATGTTGGTCTCAAATGTTCTTCATGCTCTTCTTCATTTTAAGAATAAACAAGAATGTCATCAAGGAAAACAAGAACAAATTTGTCCAAATACCTGATGAAGACACTATTCATAAGGCACATAAATGTTGTTGGTGCATTTGTGAGACCAAATGGTACCACTACAAACTTATAATGTCCATACCTTGTTCTGAAGTTTCTCTTATGAATGTCTTCGTCCTTGATTCTCACCTGATGGTAACTAGACCTCAAGTCAATCTTGGAAAATACCTTTGCTCCTTTCATTTGATCAAAGAGGTCATCAATTCTCGGTAAGGGATATTTGTTCTTCATCGTGACTTTGTTTAGCCATCTGCAATCAATACACAATCTGAGTGTACCATCTTTCTTTTTCACAAACAAAACTGGTGCTCCCCAAGGAGACACACTCATCCTGATATATTTTTTCTCCAACAATTCTTGTAGCTACATCTTCATCTCTAACATTTTCAATGTACTCATTCTATAGGGTGTATTGGACACTAGTGCTACTCCTGGAACAAGTTCAATAGTGAAATCAATGTATCTCTTTGGAGGAATCCCTGGAATCTCATCAGGAAAAACATTCATGAACTCTCAGAACACATGATAGTATTCCAACTTGAGAGTTTCATTCTCTACTTCCTCCACAATATGGGATGCATATAACTGGAAACCTTTCCTACAAAACTTATTTAATTGCATTGTTGAACTATGCCTTATAGAGATTACATTTGGAATGCCTCTTACAACTATTAGGTTCCATTCTTCATCCATGCATTCAAAATTCTTGGTATAACAGTCAAGCTTTGCCCTGTGAGCTTCTAGCCAATCCATTCCAATGAGAACATCATAGGAGCCAAGTGGTAGAACATTCAAATCTACACGAGTGACCAATCCATTCATCACTAATGGGCATCTCTCTACCATTTCACTAACATTTCTCTTAATTCTGATGGATAACTGAAGTAACCATGATTTTCTATGCTTTACTTTCTTAAAAGCACAAATCTCCACTACTCTAGGAGCAATGTAACTATGATTATAACCAGTCTCAATCAAAATAGAAACAGATTGCTCAACAATCTTACCTGCAACTTCAACCATGATTTATTGGTGATCTTCCTAGTGGTCTTCCAGTGCTGCATAAATTCTAGGTATGGCCCTTGCTACTTGTCCCATTGTTTCTTCCTCTTGAATATTGTATGTTGCCCTTGCATTCTCATTCTCAAGTGGACAGTACCTGCATATGTGGGTTCCTCCACATTTCTAACATTGGAGTGGTTCTCTCTTTTGCTGCAGTTCTCTTAGCTTTTATTCCACCACTCTAGCTGGCATTAGAGGAATTTTGGGGTCTAAAATGGGCCTCCTAAGTAAAATAATAAAATAATAGTTAAAATAATAAAATAATAGTTAAAATAATAAAATAATATTGATTAATTTTGGAGGAAGAAAGAAAAAAACTACTTTTTGTGTTTGTATTTTCGACATATCTCCCTGTGTTTTTACTCAAATTTCGATCGGGAGGGCTCGTTGGATGCGGAATTTGATTCCGCATCCAACGAGTACCCACACTGCATACTTTTGACGGACCCCGCTACCCCAAAAACAAGAAATACCTGAAAAAACATGATGATGACATCATCATCATCATCATCACATTTTTTTAGGTATTTCTTGTTTTTGGGGTAGCGGGGTCCATCAAAGGTATGCAGTGTGGGTACTCGTTTGATGCGGAATCAAATTCCGCATCCAAAGACCTCTCCCAATCGAAATTTGAGTAAAAACACAATGAGATATGTCGAAAATACGAACAAAAAAAGTAGTTTTTTTTAATGACAAATATGTCAATTCAACCATTATGGTTGACTTATTTTATTGAAATTCTATTGGTTCTTGAATTCCAACTCACAAAAAATTATTTTGGCACGTTTTCTTATAAGGCCCATTTTAGACCCCAAATTTCCTCTAATGATGCTTCTCAACTTGGGATAGCTGCTTCTGTTGATTCCTGAAGTTAGAAGGTTTGAAACCTTTCTTCCTTTGGTTAGACTTCTCATTCTTCTTTTCCTTCCATGTCTTATGATAATCAAGTTTTCCTTTTATTTACTCATAGCAATACTTAGCTTTCCTGATCACTTCTTCCATATTTCTAGGCTCATAGAACTCAATTCGGTCCTTGTAGGATTGAGGCAATCCACTCATAAAGCACTGGATTTTTACCTTCTCATATTTAATATACTTGGCATACCTCAGCATTTTCAAGAACGTTTTTTCATATTCCTCCATGGTCTGCTATCCCAATCTCATCTCATGGAATTCTTTGATTTTATCATCGTAGTATCGGTCAGAGAGGTACTTCTGCTTGAAATATTTCTGGAACTGTTTCCAGGCAATCTTCCTTTCGTTGATCTTTTTCACTTGCATGAAGTGTTCCCACCAAATAGACACCATTCCAGTCAAGTCAAAGATGGATACCCTATCCTTCATATTTCCATAATAGTCTTAGACTTGGAAATATTTTCTCATACCAAGAATTCAAGCGTCAGCTTCTTGCCCAGTATTTACCTCACCATTGAAGGTAGGCAACTTTGCCTTCTTGAATTCATCTTGTGAGAGGTTCTGGTAACACCTCTTCCTCCTACTCCTGTGAGATGAAGAGTTGGAATCTTCAGTGGATCTTTCAGAGTCAGATGACCCACTAGGAGATCTCTTCCTTTTATGCTCACAAGAAGAAAAAATGGATCCATCAGGGGATTCTTCAGAGTCAGATGACCCACTGGGAGATATCTTTCTTCCTCTAGCAATGTTCTTACTCCCTTCTAGATTTACTATTCGGTCTCCAGAGTTCATCTTTCTCTGAATATCTGTCAAACTGTGCAATATGGCTACATTCAGCTGATTCTGCTCCTCCTGAGCCTTAATCAATCTTTCATTGTGTGCTCTGTAGCTCTATATCTCCAACCTTAGGATTCTCATGGTGGCTGCAAAGTCTATGGGAGTATCTTGGAACCTCCTCCCATTAGACTCTGTCTTAGCATTTCCAATACTAAAATTTTCCCCCATAGCATCTTCCTCGTGTGCATTGGGGTCTCGTTCATAATCATTCATATCATCTGTCCTCGTGGCCGAACCAACTATTCAAAATCGCACTGCCCCTTTCTGAAGATGACTGTAATTCTACAAAAATGTGTTAAATAACAAAACTGTTAGATGTAATCAAAACCAAAATCACTTACCCACTGCCCACGCTAGTTTTTCTCTATTATGCGGCCAACAATACGTTGGAACTATTAACCAATAGCTCTATAACTATCCAACTCAGCCCATCGAGGCACAATACTGTAACCACTTTTCTTTCCAACCCATCCAGGCCCAACGCTACAACGACCAACTCTGATACCATACTGTAGTGTACTACAAGTTGGTATCATAGGGTACTGTTATCTTTTAACAACCGATTTTGGCCCATCCAGGCCCAATGCTGCAACCCCCAACTCTGATACCACATTGTAGTGTACTACAAGTTGGTATCAGAGGGTGCTATTATATTTTTAACAACTGCTTCCGGCCCATCCAAGCCCAATGCTACAACCTACAGCTTTGATACCACACTGTCACTTCCCCTCCCACCCCGGAGGAGAGAACGTGACCCAACTCTTCTACCTGAGTTACCTATCTCTGATTTTGCATTTGTATGATGATTCCTAAGTCTTTTTTTTTTAGATCTACACAAGCAAGGATTTATTTTGCTATCATTCTGATCCAAACCGTGTATAACTCTTTATCTTCCCCAATCGCAGAGAGATCAAATGGTGGAGAATCATCCCGCAGAAAATCAACGATGCAGAGAGCTTCATTTGCGGAATCAAAAACATATCAAAATTTCACTCTTGCACCCTGTGGAAATTGAACCCAAGAGATAGAACAATTACACTCACAAAATCGCTAATCAAACATGCAAAATTCACACCAAAGGAGACTGAAATTGGAGCATAACACTAATCTATATTCAATAAGTGTACAATAGCCAACCTTGTGAAGTAATAGGCTGCTGCAATATATAATTACATGAGAGAATCAAATGCATAAATATGCCATTCGAAATAGTAAAAAAGTAGGCTTACTAAATATAGTCAAATCCCCCATATGTGCATAAAGTATTTTTCAAATCTATGAAGAGGGATGGAAAGACAACTCATGCATGGTTTTATTTGGAGAAAAGGAGGGGAGATGATGTGGGCAAAAAACAAGTCAACTACACCTAGTCTAGCTTTTCCTTTTGCCTTAAATCGTAATAAAACAAGGCAACTTTTTAGAAAAAGAAAATATGCGCTTTGGAGGATCTAGAATAAAGCAGACATGCTAAATTGGGTTTCCAGGATGTTTCCCAAGCACTCTATGGCTCATTTTCAGCATGTGTTTACTTCTAGGAGTTGTAGAAGGAAACTAGCATAGAATGGAATCTAGGAAACTAGATAATAAGACAAAAATAATTAAATTAATGTCTAAGGTAGGTAACTATGGGTTCATTATTCTAACACCCCCCTTAAGCCTGACTTTATGAGTAAACATCCAAAAACTATAGGGCCTAGCAACAAGTCTTAGTCACCCTTTACCGTACTACTTGTCCATACAACCAAGGAAAGAGGCAAAAACCCAGTGGGAAAATCTTCCCTTAAACATGGAAAGGAAAAACAAAATTTTGGAAATCTTGTCATCAATCATGCTTCACAACATGATCAGCAATTCCCAGCAGTGATTTGAGATTGCTAAAGGTCTTCTCACAAAAAACTTTGGTGAAGATGTATGCTACTTGTTCTGAAGATGCACGGAAGAGTAGATCAATGGTGCCATCATGCACAAGATGTATGATGTAGTGCATATGGATCTCATTGTGCTTGGTTTGCTGTCTCTGAACTGGATCATTGCAGATTCAAATGGTGCTTCGACTATCATAGTAAATAATAAATTCTCCAAGTATCCCCTGCAACCACAAGCATTGAGTTGTTGCATTTACAACTCCTCTATACTCTACTTTTGTATATGAGAGTGCTATGGCACTCTTCTTCTTGCTTGACCATCTGATTGGTGCTTCTAAAAGCATGAACACATATCTTGATGTATACTTTCGATTTGTGTTGCCACCTGCCCAGTCACTGTCAGTAAACCCAATCAAATCAAGATCAAATTTTGCTTTGTAGAAGATCCCATGAGTTCTTGTTCCTTGAACAAAGTTTAGGATCCTTTTGGTTGCTCTCCAGTGGATCTCATGAGGCTGATCCATGTATCTTGAAGGCACGCCAACTGCATAAGATAGATCAGGTTGAGTGTGTGTAAGATAAAGCAAACACCCAATCAATTGCCTATATAGTGTATTATTTACCATAGGATAAGAACCTGCTTCTTCAAGCTTAACTCTTGAAAGGAAGGGAGTCTTTCTTGGCTTGCAATATTTCATGTTGAACTTGTTCAGCAAATCCTAAGCATACTTGGACTGATGTACTTTGATTCCATGTTAGGATTGAGCGATTTCGAGACCCAAAAATTGGCTCAACAATACCAAATTTGTCATAGAAAATGCATGGTTTGTTGCATCCTTCAAGGAGGCAATCTCTTTATTTGAACTTCCTATAATCATAAGTTCATCCACATACAAGACAATAATCATCAAAGAACCATGAATCAACTTCAAATAGGCATTAGGATCAGACTTGCATCGAACAAAACTCAGTGATAGCAAAAATCCATCAATCTTGGCATATCAAGCCTTGGGGGCTTGCTTGAGCCCATAAAATGATTTATTTAACCTGCACACTAAAGATGGATTAGAAAAAAACCCTTTAGGTTGCTGCATGTAAATATCTTCAGTGATATCTCCATTTATGAAAGCACACTTCACATCCATGTGATGTACCTCCCACTGCTTCGAAGCTGCAATGGCTAGAGCTAGCCTTATGGAGTCCATCTTTGCCACTGGTGCAAAGGTTTCATTGTAGTCAATACCATGTACTTGTGACTAGCCCTTGGCTACCAATCTTGCCTTATATTTCAAAGGTGAACCATCAACAGCAAACTTAGTCTTGAAAACCCACTTACATTGAACTAGCTTCCTCCCTGGGGGAAGATCAACCAGTTCCCAAGTGTTGTTCTTCTGGAGCGAGCTGAATTCTTATTTCATCGATGTTTACCATATTGGATCATGTGCTGCATATTCATATGTCTGTGGATCTGATTCAACCATCAGATAGCACTTCTCAGCAAATAGAGGATCTTTCACACAAAAGGCACTCTCAAATTGAGATCTAGTCCTCCGAGTGTCACTAGGATTTTCAGCTAATTCCCCGGCTGCATGAATGGTCTTTGATTCCAATTTTGGTCTTGTAGGAGTGTTAGGATATGCAATCAAATCATCATTATTAAACATATCAGAATCATCAAACTCATTAATCTCTTCACTTACAATCAATGGATCTGGTTGTGAAGAAGACTCTCCAACTTCAACTGCTACTAAAGGCTCTTCTTAGAACTGAACAATTTTTCAATGAAAGCTTTGTTAGTTCTCAAGTTGATCAGCTTTTTCCCTTTTGAATCTTTAGAATACCCAACAAATAGGCACTCTTGGCTTTGGGGCTGCAAATCCTTCCTCTTTTCAGTTGGAATTCTATCCCAAGCCTTTGAGCCAAAAATCCTGAAATGGGTCACATCTAGCTTATGCCCACTCCAAGCTTCGAAAGGAGTCATACCATCAAGATGATTATGAGGCACCATATTATGGATTTAGGATGCATAGTTTATAGCCTCGGCCCAAAACTTCGGTGGCAAATTCTTAGCCTCCATCATGTAGGTTGCCATCTCCTTCAGTGATCTGTTCTTTCTCTAAACAACACTATTTTTCTATGGTGTGTAAGGGATTGAATGCTGCATATTAATACCTACATCTTTACAATACTGAGTGAACTCATACTTGACATACTCACCACCATTGTCAGATCTGAGGATCTTGAGTTTCCTCCCATACTGGTTTTTAACCAAGGCTCTAAAGACTTTGAAGAGGTCAAAAAATTCAGACTTATGCTTTAGGAAGTGAACCCAACAATACCTGGAAAAGTCATCTATGAAGTTCAGTGCATATTTTTCTTGACTCATGGACATATGAGGGAATGGACCAAAAATGTCACTGTGGATCATCTCAAGAGGTGCAGAGGTTCTCTCATGACTAGCTTTCTCATACTTGTGCTCTAGGTGTTTTCCTAGGATACAACCTTGACAGACTCCCTTAGAAAACTTGATCTTTGGTAACCCTATGACCATATCTTTTTCACTCAAATCAAAAAGATACTTGTAGTTAAGATGGTCAAATCTTTCATGCCAAATATTGCTTGCTTCATTAGCATTAATCAGAAGAGCAGAGGGGTTTGAGTAGGGTAGAAAATGGGGAAACTTGTATACCTTCGAAGTGTGATCTACAACACCTTTTTCTATGACTTTACCATTCGAAATATCAGTGATTTAAACATCATCAAGGGAGAATATGACCTTCTTTGGAGACCCAGTATGAGTCATCTAATACACTGACAAGAGATTAGAGGAAAGACCTAGAACATACAACACATTATTGAACTTACTATGGTCAAGATCAATCCTTCCCTTCCCTAAACTGTCAATGAGAGAGAGTCATATCCCAAAAATATTGGTGGACCTTTCAACATGTCAAGAGAGGAGAATGTCTCTTTTGTCAAAACCATATGTCTAGAAGCTCCAAAGTCTATTGATGAAGTTAGGTGAGCTTGATGTGCCAGCAACCAAGGCATGCATTATTCTTCTCTGGGAGTTGGGTCAACATGTCAATTTGCTTCTTCATACAAGAGCTCTCAGGATTATAGCCCTTACTACAGTATGCACACTTGCTCATTTCTCCTTTGTTCTTCTTCTTCTGGGAGTTCTTCTTGGAACCTTGGGGCTCCTCTTGAGACTTGTTCTTGTCTCTTTTGCTTGGGCAGATTTTTAGCTTTTTTCTTTCTTTTTGAATCCACCCTTGAATCTCCAGCAACCAAAGCTTGGTATTTGGAAGGTTTGATGGTGCCCATCATCACCAACTTATCTTGCTCCTGTGTGAGGGATTCCATGAACTCTACAAGCTTAGGCATCTTCCAGGCTCGAGTTGTCAACTTGGTGGCATGGAAGGTCGAAAAAAACACTGAATAGTCAGGACCAAGCTTAGAGAGTGTGGCTAAAACTAGTTTTTTTTCCTTCTTTTCGATCCCACACTGTTTCAACTGAAAAACAAGGGCCTTAAACTTGGAAAAATAGAGTTGCAAAGATTTGAAGCTACTGGGACTCAAGGAGATCAGCTCATTCTCGATTTTATGTCCTCTCATCTCATCTGTATTTCCAAAAATATCTTCTAGCTTCTCCCACACTTCATTAGGTGATGTCAATCCATCAATATGGAAGAGGAGGTCTCTTGAAATGCTCAGACACAAAAGGCCATAGGCCTCATCCCTCCTGTTGTGCCATTTAATTTTCTCTGCAGCTGCATTGGGCTCTGGGTCAGTTTCCATAGTCACCCTGTAGAGACCTTTCGTTCTCAACAATCTCTCCATCACATATTTCCACTCAAATAAATTGAATGGAGTCAAGATGATCTTTTGAGATTGGTCCATAGCTCAAAAATTGTGCCCTCCAGTCAACAGAATGCGCTCCCAGTTAAGATTTTGAACTTGAAATAGCAATAAGGAAGGAGAGAAATTAATCTACAAAGTCTCTGATACCATGTGGAAATTGAACCCAAGAGATAGAACAATTACATTCACAAAATTCCTAATCAAACATGCAAAATTCACACCAAAGGAGACTGAAATTGGAGCATAACACTAATCTGTATTCAATAAGTGTACAATATCCAACCTTGTGAAGTAATAGGCTGATTCAATATATAATTACATGAGAGAATTGAATCCATAAACATGCCATTCGAAATAGTCAAAAAGTAGGCTTACTAAACCTAGTCAAATCCCCCATAGGTGCATAAAACAGTTTCCAAATCTATGAAGATGCTCACGAATTTGCTAAGTCAAGTGGGAAAGATAAAGAGGGATGGAAAGAAAACTCATACATTCTTTTATTTGGAGAAAAGGATGGAGGATGCTGTAGGCAAAAAACAATCAACTACACCTAGTCTAGCTTTTCCTTTTGCCTTAAATCAGAATAAAACAAGGCAGCTTTTCAGAAAAAGCATATATGCACTTTGGAGGATCTGGAATAAATAAGACATGCTAAATTGGGTTTCTAGGATGTTTCTCAAGCACTCCATGACTCATTTTTAACATGTGTTGACTTCTAGGACTTATAGAAGGCAACTACCATAAAATGGAATCTAGGAAACTAGATAATAAGAAAAAAAATAATTAAGATTAATGTTTAAGGTAGGTAACTATGGGTTGATTATCCTAACACACCCCACATCCTGCATTCCACATCCCACATGTGGAATGACCATTGTGGAGATCAAATTTGCAAAAATCCAAATTTACCACAGTCATTTCTACATCCCGCAAGTTGCGGAAAGGGAATTGCGAAAAGAAGATTTCACCAAACGACATTTCTGCATCCCACATCCGGCGAGTTGTGGAAAGGGAATTGCAAAGCGGAGAATGTAGAGTCCAAACTTCTGCAAGGTGAATTTCCGCATCCCGCATCCCGCAAGTTGCGGAAGGAAAAATATGCGGAAATTCGATCTGTTCATGAAAATTTCTAAGTATTAAACTGATTTCCAACATCCAGGCCATCACTAATTCGTTCAATATAACTTCATAATAACTTAGAAAATTCATTAAAGTAATTACACACATAGATGCATCATTCATGAAATATACAGCTGAAACAAAACACCTTTCATTCAAGCATTCATCATTTCATATTAATTTACAAACAAGTACAGTTGTAGGGATTGAAATACAAGAGGTACTTATATTTATCAGACACTTGTCCGGCAACCAGCTATGTCACTGTAGCGTTCCACCCAACGATAGGCCAGTGTTCTCATCAATCTCTCAGCAACACTGCCACCCCTGAGCTAGGCATGATTTCCCCGAGGAATAAGGAACACTAGTAGACTTCCCCATAGCCAAGGATACAATAAAACTCAGCCAAGCCAACACAGTTGGGTTTATCAGACTTACACTGGCAATGATTTACACATAGCTAAAGTTTATACAAGCCACAACCAAGCAAACATATGGGTTTATCAAGCTACCATCCAAGCCATCCTTCCAGTTGGATTTATCAGAATTACACTGACAATGATTTACACTTAGCCAAAATTCACATAAAACACATCCAAACGAACACATGGGTTTATCAGGCTACCAGCCAAGCCGTCCTTCCAGTTGGGTTTATCAAGCTACCAAGGAGGTGGAAATACTAACTGCTACACTAGTGAGCTCAATCCCAGAGCTATGGACACCTACACCGGATCTAGACTGGCTTCTAAACATTTACACACCCAACACAAGGAAGCATCCCCTTCTCTGCTACACAGTCCCTTGGGCCATTTCTTCCCTTCCAGTGCTATTCAGGGTATGTAAAGAAGAAAACTAGACCTATAGATTGGTGTGTGAGGTTCCTTCACACACTAGGTTTATCAAACAAGTCCAGACTCCATTTCCATTCCCAAAATTAGTTCAGATGTAAAACAAGGATGTACACACAGCGATCTCAGTTCCGGGATTAACAAAATGTAACAAAAGCCAAGGAATACACACACACGCCGCAATTACGAATTTATAAGCATTACCTGAGCCAGAATGAGTACTGCAATTACCAAAAACAAAATCATTTTCTGGTCATTCAATTCAAAAACACAAATCAGA
>LPNX011065197.1:0-14206 GCA_001517045.1 Pseudotsuga menziesii
CATACTTACTTCTGAATATTCTCTCGAAAGTATTCCAGTCTGGGATAGAATTGGCAGGCAATCCAAAATACCACGAGGCCGCAGCTCCTTTGAGGGTATGCGGGAATAGTCTACAAACCACATCTTCGTGCTCCCCGGCCCTCAAACCTTCTACTGCTAAGTAGAAACTCTGTAGATGATCATCCACCATGATTTTTTCGTTTGGGTCAAATTTGGGCAGTAGCTTCTCAAAGGCTTGGGGTAGGTCGTGCAAAGGTGGGGTCAGATTCAGAGGCGATCTGGCTTTCCATGCGGGTGGTGGAGGATTAGGTGGGGGTTGATTGGCGTTAACACTGGCCATGAGTCTGGGTGGAGAGTGAGGGGGTTAAACAATAGGGGAGTGAATAGGAGAGCTGTAAGGAGTGCCTGGGCCTACTTGGTTCAAAGGCAATTCGACCTCCTATAAGGCAGTTTCCACAAGCTCTTCCCAGTCTCCAACCAACACTGAATCTTCAATTAGAGGACGGTCTTTCTTCTTGTACTCTCTTCTAGGAAATTTGGGAATAATTGGCAACCCACCAATCTTCTTTACATAAGCACAGGTATGTATTCTTAGATCATTTACAATCTCGTTGCGAACATGATATAGATGTTCTCTGTTTTCTTCTTCTGGAAATGGATTACGCGGTCCACTATTTTCAGAACTGTAACCAGCGGAATGTTCTCTGTAAAATGGGTTTCCTTGGCCAGCCATACACTGGCGGCCCTCCTTCTAGTGCCAAAACTATTGAGGCCTAGAAAATTGTAGGCGGCAACAGTAAGGGATTCTCCCCAATCAGCGTTCCCAACTAGCCCGCTGACTGTTTGGTATAGGGAATCCGTCCGGTTTGTGGTCTGGCTACCGAGTTTTTTGTATTTTAACTGAAGAAATGAAATGCACGTGCCTAACTAAATGGAAGGTGATTAGACTGCGAGGGGCGGTCATGATGTGATGCCCAGGTTCTTACCTCTCATCTTAGACCCGCAGGCAACCAAATCATATACAATGAGAAACAAACTAATGGTCTAACCTAACACTAGGGAGCGAGCCATCAATTTTAAGCGAGTAATTCAAATTTTTGCACATGCAGTATGAAGGGTTACAGTTAGCTGATACTCCTTTCAGACACATGAACAATCACAAATATTTAACAACCAGGTAGCCAATTGCTATATGAATACCATTATTACTCACATGGAACGATCATGAAAATACCAAAGAACATTCAATAAGAACGTAGGTTCAGGAAATTAAACATTCTCACAGTAAATGAAACGCAGCTGAAAACGAAATAGTTCCTTTTCAACCTCATTCATTGAAACGCATTGATACATTCCATTTCACTTTATCCAACCAGGTAACTTTGCAGTTTTCTTTTGCAAAACGAAGTAATTCCTCTTACAAGCCAACCTTTACAAAATTTTCCAGGGGAAAAATCCCCTTTTCAGTCAGGCCTCTCGTTATTTAAACTACAACTCCTGTCTTTTGGTCTGCCCTCAGCGTGTGACCTTTCAGCGTCCTTGACGATTCAGTTTCTTCTCTGGTCGTTGCATTTTCCCAATCATTTTCCATAGGTGTTTACCTTCTGACTGTAACTGCTGAAACTGCCTCCTCGGTGTCTCTGTCATTCGTTTGTTTTGTCCTTTAAAGCTCTTGCAGAGAAACAATCTGGTAAGGGGATCAATATCCTTCACACAGATAATGGTGGAGATTATTCCAATAAATATGTAAATAATCTATATCCTTTTCATTTATAGTTATTTACCTGACAACTCTTACAGCATATCAGTATGGTATGCTTCTATATATCCTTTTCATTCTAGAGCACACACTTTGTCGGTGATCATTGAATTTTATGCATCAAACTAATCTAATTGTGTTTTAGATATGATAGATTTTCACTCAACATGTCCAAATGAGTGATGACATAGAATCATTTTGTCAAACATATAAATAAAATGCATGCTCAAGTCCAAGTCAACCGAAGGACTAAAATGTAAAATATAAGTGGTTTAGGGTTGCCCAATGGAGATATAAATCACTTGAGAAGAACTCAGGACAATATAAAGGATTGAAAAATAATTTAGTTGTCAATTAAAGATAAGGGCCAGAGAGAAGTTCTGTTATTTACAAAGAACTTCATAAATGCAACAAGTGTAGAAAAAGTGTCTGATATGCTATATCATATCATGCAATAGCATATCGAACCTTAAGGAAGAAAAGGCCAACTAGGTCAAAAGGGTAAAATAAGGCATGACCTTTTCCAAAATATAAAATTGGTCAAAATTTCCAGGCAATTCCAAAAAGCAGAGGTTAGAGGTGCTCTGCAGTCAACACCAATGTCAAAATCAGTGGAACTATCACAACCTCTCACATTTGTATCTGTGTCTACTACTTCTCTTGGACCATCATATAACATGAAATCCTCTACAGTAGTTAGGAAACAAAGGGAGAAACAACTAGGTATGGAAACTCTTTATACCTTAGTAGCTGGAATCAATTCAAGTGATCTTGGTTTGCAGAATGAATAGGTCCAGCCTTCAATTTTGTTTGGCCAAGATAAGATCAAACTCTCTTTTTATGGTCCCCATTACAAGAAGAGTTGCATCAACTGGAAGTATTACAGATTCAGTAAAACCTTTGAACATTAATATTCCTTCCACCGAAACAACACATATGCCTAGTTTGGTAGCTAAGGTAGATCAACCTGTTGCAATTGTTAGCGGATCCTGCACTCTAGGGTGGCGGATCCAGTAACGGTGCTAAAATCAAGTTATATGCAACATAATTTCACTCTATGATTGTTCAATAGAAGAGACAGGTGATTGTCTTTGATCCTTTAAATAGTTGTTGGGAGTCTGGTAAATGTATGCTTGCTTGTCCTTTTACGACTGGTTGAGAATCTATAAATTTTTGTGAAGTTCCTCTTGCAATTACAATACTGAATCATGTGGAAGCACCATTATCTGCAAATCAATGGATCTAGCAAAATATTTCATGCAAAGAAGATGCTCTGATATAGGCTTGCCTATGGATTCACAGGGGAAACTTATTAAATATATTACTATTTCTTCTTTGGATTTATGGTAAAATGATAGGTGAATTCTATGGTTTCATGCACATGCAAGATTGATGCTAGCATTGTTGGAAGAACACAAGCACAAGGAGGATCTAGGGTTTTCTTGGTTGCTCCATTGGTAAAGTTTGGTGAAATTATGCTTTTATGGATTGAATGGTGGTTGTAATGCTTCATTTTCTCTGAATTAGGGCTTTTTACCAGCTTTTGTCAACTTTTACATGTTATAAAACATCCTCTTGAAGGATTTTTCTCTTGTTTGTCCTTAGATCTCTGAATTTTTCCCTAATAAGGATCCTCCAACAAACCCTAGAGGTTGTTTTTGGAAGTCCTAGTTGGTGAGGCTTACGAAAATATTCCAAGAAGGAGGTTGATCACCATCCCTCATGGCCTTGGGTTTGAAGTAAATTTCACAAAAACCCTAAGATTTGTCATTTTGAACAAAATGTAGTATTTCATGTGTAAATAGACGCATTTGTGTGATTAGTGTAGTGTTAGATTAGATCTTTTTTTTTTATAAACTAGAAAACCTTAGAAATTTATAAAATTCAATAATCCAAAAATAACAACAATTTTCAAATTCTAAGCCAACCTCGAATTCTGGCTTGCCTATTTAGCCCTAGATCCTCCAGTGTGTCACCTATCTTCTTGTCTACATCCACGAACTTGAGAAGAAACCTAAAAAAACCAATCAAAAGTCAGGGTTAGGGTTTCATATTTGACATGTTTCAGGGTTTGGGATAATTTGGCCTTGATAAAAGGTTACTTTATGCCTTACAATGACCCCATTTAATTGTTTAGTAGGGAAATTTAGGGAATATTTACTTACTGATCAGTGTTACTATCATTTCTAGCCCTAAAACCTATCAAAAAGACCTGCAAAATCAACCAAGTTAGGGTCATATTTGAGTTATGGGGAAATCTCAACAATATAATTGAATTCTGCCTTCCAAAAGCATTCTTTTTAGGCTAAGGAGTACTTGTATAAACCCTTAAAAGTATGGTTAACTCAGCTGGTAATTTATGTTGATATACAGTAGTACTTACAGTTAATCTAAATGATGATAATAATGCCTATGTGATGATACATGATGGTTGTTAATACTTACACTTGCTAGTTGATAAATTTTTCTACTAATGTTGATTTCAAAGAAAAGTGGTTTAAATGATAATACTCTATTGGTTATGATTCTGAAATAGCTTTTTCTACCCTGTATCCTTGGTGTGGCTATGAAACACTTATGCTTTACAACAATAGAATATAGTGCACAAACCTAGAAAACACCACTAACTTATACAAGAAATTTACAAAAGATCAAAGGTATGCATGCTTTACCAATGGACCAGCTAGCAGAGAAGTTCCAAAATTTGCAATAGAAACACAACCTCCAACACAGAAACCTGCAAAAAAATGTTCATAAATTTCCATCAATATTTTCATAAGATTCCTTAAGAAGCAATCATGTGCCCAATTGAATAAGATGGATTGTATTCTGACCTGTTGATTGATCATCAATGAGGAAGTATCCCATGTCAAACTAAAGGAAATAGCAAAATCGATTTATTAGTGTATAGTAATCCCATGACATACCTACTAGTAACTATATTGACTCATACAAAGAACATGGTATGCATGTGTTTATCCTTAAATACAGTCAATCTTAAACCTGGAAAAATAACATGATTATATTACATACCTTCCAGTAACCGTTTCAAGTAACATGAGCATATTGATTTTTACCCTTGAAGTGATTAGGATCAACACCACCAAAATCCATGGCTGCAAATGCGCTTTCTTCAATAAAAACACATTTTCCTTGGGAAAGAACCTCGAAACTGTTTCCAACGAATGTGAAAATGTTTCCTTTAGCGAAAAGATGTCATACCAAATCTAGTTATCTATCATTGTAAATCAGTGAAAATGACTGATACTCTTTTTCAAGCCGTGGATACCTCTGGAAGATTGCCTGAAAACAACAAAAATAAACAGTCTTTATAACTTAACCATTCAAACAATGCCTTCCAGAAATAAAGTAGCAAATAGATCTTTATTTTTTCAAGCATATCTCAATACTTTGTTACCATAATTATCAATCCAGTCATTCTTCTTTTGTATTCCAGATTTGAGATTTTTTCTCTAAGTGACCACTTTAAACTCGGTGATAAATTGGAAGCAATACAAAAAGATATAAATGCCTAATAAAAGATTTGCACAAAGAAGACATTGTAACAAATTAGCAATTATGAGTAATAAAGTGCACAGTGATGCTGGGGTGAAAAGTTACAAGGGAAACTGAAAATACCAATGTGTACCATGCCCAACTCACAACCTACAGGGATAAGCACAAATATAAACATAGGTTTACCACTGCACAATCAACCATTAAAGTTGAACAAGATATGAGATTAAGAAACAAATTACAAAACTGCTGAAAAAAGATAAACTGGGGTAGATAACAATATACTCATGCGGAATAATAGGGAAACAATGCTTCATATACAATTTTCCTCACAAGTCTATCTATCTTTTTCTGTCTTTTGACCTTTCATATTCCCATCAAACTCAAATTCCTATCATATTTCTTGTAATGAAATGCCTACATTTAATTTTGTTGTCCTAGCTATATGGTATTGGTAAAGTATTACCAAGGGGCCAGTTATCATGATAAATCAAAATATTTAAGGTAATTGTTTAGATCAGATAGAACAAAGTTCGCCTCAATGTATGGTAATCATCATCATCAACTAAATGTATGTGTGTGCACATGCATAAATACCCAATACACAGCTCAATCAAACAAAAGAAAACATAATTATACCTTGATTTGTGGATCTTCACACTGTCTTCTTATGCTTTACCTTTCAAAACATCATTCAACATACTTCATTTTTTGTCCTGTTGCAATAGTTTCATGTTAGGACCCATCAAATAAATTTATGTTTGTTTATGAAAATAAATAAAACAATCTAAATAAATACAATTCTATTACAATGTAAATTACAATACTATTCAACTATTCAAGTAAATTAAGTGTTAAGAATATATCACCTGATAAAGCATGGATATCCAAAAATACTATGTATATAAGGCCATCGATCCAATCAAAACTCCATTTCTTTCCTCTTAACTATGGAAATTTTTCTCAACGCTATCTGTAACAAGTTCCAATGGAGGAGTCAAATAGCAATAGTGAAAATTACATAGTAAAATTATAGAAATAGATGTTTTTTAATGTATTCTTCCTTACCATGCATTGAGCTCCTCTCTGTTTCGAGGATAATTTAATATTCTCTACTAAACAGGACCAACCACATGAAGGTGGAAGCTCTTATGGCCCCTCCCCCCCCTCACATCACTCTCAACTCCACAAACCCAATGCATATACTTGCGAATAACAATTTATTTCACTATTTCACAATGCAAATAACAATGCATCTACTGTAAATTATTTCACTCAATAGTTGAAATATGCTTTCATTAAACCATTCAATCATTCAACAGCTGAAAAAACCATTCATTAACTCATTCATTAAAACATTAATTTAGTCAATGGTAGAAGAAAAAAAATAAGTAAAGCATTCATTCATGAAACAAAGGAAAAAACCATTAAATGTTTTTTTTTATTTTTATAAATTAGAATTACTCAAAATTTGTTTAGACACTTCCTTTTTACTTTTCTTCTCTTTAAATATTTAGATAGAGTCACATCTTCGGGAATCGGATCATCGGTATCCCTACTAGTCTGCTAGCAAGGTTGAACTTCAGGCGAGGGGCAATGAATTTATGCAATAATGTCGAAATATTTCATTAATATATTTATATTTTTATAAATACAAGTAATTCATTTAAAAAACATTACGAATGTGTGTTTTTACCTACCATGGGCACATTAACATGTTCAACATTATCTCGTACAGGCCCAACCTGTTCCGTGTTATGATCTGCAGCTACAAGCTCTGCAGTTGAATTGTGTAGAATTAGAATTAATGTTCATCATCTGCAATATTCTATAAAAAAAAGTAGCACATTAATAAATTCATTACCAGGATGAGAAGCATGATCTTTGTTTGGTTGGTCATGTACTACATCCTCGACATGAACAGGATCATTACTTTCCTGCACAAAAAGGAATAAATAATTTATGTTAATTTATTTATAAGGAACAAATTGCATGAGCATTAATAAATTATCATTAAACTATACAGTTTTCACATACCTGGGCACCAAATGGATCAGCCGAAGATCGTGTAGCATTCCCAGATAAGCTCCTCCGGTGTTCAACAACGACGTCAAAGCCCTGTTTGAAGCCAATCTTCATGTAATCCGCATTGGGAAATTATTTGAACCGGTCGGCCTTCATATTTGCATGATGTCATTAATTTTAAAGCCTTTTGTCAGAACAAAACAAAAATAATAATCTATATGATATTTCGATGTGGATTCAGGTTTTACGATACTTACATATCGGGCCGCCAAGTTGGAGTAACCACCAGGCCCAAGCTTGTGTTGGCCAATTTTTTCAATTCTTGCCTTTGTGGCCTTAGATGTGTCTGAGATCCTAATTAATTTTTTAAATATATTAGTCGATGTACCAAAATTGATATAAAAACTAGTAATAATAAGGCTTACCACTACATTTTGGAATGTATTGCATACCTCCCTGTTCCACCTGGTGGTCTCTTTCCTAATTTTCTCAGGCCCTTCTCTTTTCCATCTTCCACCGGGGCTTTCCACTCCATAGATGGAATAATTGGAGGGAACTCATACCTAGGGTTCTTTTCTAGCTGAACCCTATACTGGTCTCAGACAATCTTCAGATGTTTTCCAGCCTTCTGTAGTACCTTCGATGTATCGAAGGTACCTTTTCCGAACAGACTAACCAAGCGATTAGTCAGATCATCCTTTAAATATTTTGGTTGCTTGTTCCACATTGTGCGGATGGTTGGCCCAAAGATCTCCAAGGCCAAATCATTCATATGTTTATAAAATAAATCATTTCCTGCAAAACATTAATGCCATCATTAGTCAACATTAGAAAATATTATCGGTATATTAGAAACAAATTATAAAAACTAAATTGAACAATCTATAATGACCTGGAATCCTCTCTATATTTATTGGAACCAGTTATTCATTCACCAAAAATGTACACACTGTTGAACCAGTGCGAGTCACACGAGAAGATCTAGGAAATGCTTCAACATCTCTATCTAGCCATGCATCCACCCCTTCTTCTACAGCATCTATTGTGGGTGGGGAAACATCGGTTGCACCCTCCGCTGCCCTCGGCGGTGTCGCAAACCATGTTGTCAATTGTTCAGTGGACAATATGGGAGCAGTATGTGTTGTACATGGAGTGGTTTGGTCACTGGGGCCAACATTACCTTGACCACCACTGATAATCTCCATAGCACACTGTAAATTCAAACCATTGTATTATAAGTTCAATAGCATATAAAATCAAATATTATAAAGTTTTTATAAATGAATTTACATTTTTATTCGATAACTTACATCCACTTGTTTACGTTGTTGTAACAACAATTGAATCCTTTGTTTGAGCCCTTCTGTTAGTGGAACTGCCAATGTCAGACGAATCAGTTCCTGATTTTGTTTTTCCCTTGTCCTTTGTAGCGCCCTCAATGAGTCTGCAGACTCTCTAATTTCACTATCTCTCATCAAGCGAGAGACCTCATTCTGTAAAGAGTTTTGAGACTCCATTTGATAAATGAAATCCCCTGTCTGCAATTGAAATATATAAAAAATTGCCTAGTATTTGAATCAATAGTGTGTGCAAATAATTATATTAGGGATTACATATAGGATTACCTAATGCCTAGATGAGGACGTGTTCTGATCAATAGATGGGCATTTACCTTGATCAGCCACTTGCAAAAAAAGTAGAGAACATTATCACAATGAACGCAATATGTAAAAGCTAACAAATACAGAACAAAAATAAACACTATGCTACATGTTTTATATGTTTACATTTTTTAAGTATTTAGAATGTTGAATTACATTTAGGTTTACTTGCTGCCTTGAGGCTCCATTCGTCTGATCAACAACTGGGGACTTTCCCTGGTCAATCTGCAAAAAAGGTAGACAACATTACCATCATGAATGCAACCATAAAAGAAAAAGAATACATAACAAAATAAACATAATGTGTTGCGATATACATGTTCATGATTTTAAAGTATTTGAAATGGAGAATTACATTCATGTTTGGCTGTTGCCCTGATGCTGTAGTCGGCTGATCAATAGCCGGTTGGCTTCCCTGATCAACACTCTGCATGGAAAATAGATAATATTATATAAACGAACCTAATATACTAATGAAAATACATAACAACGTATCTGTATGTCCATCCTAAATTTAATATTACATTGGCAATATCGATGTATACCTGCTGCCTTGACTCGGGTCGACAAACATCTACAGAGATGGAGGTGCCCCTGAGAGAGCCCTACATAAAAAACATACTAAAAGTTACATAAGAAAACATGAAAAGTAGATAATTTCAATTATATGCTAACGAAAAGTCCTATAGATGTTAAAATAATTAATAAAAGGGTGGCTAAATTGTTTGTTGTACCACAACCATACTAACATTGTTTGTATCTACATGATTCAAATTGTAATCAATAAGCAGTTCTTCGCCAGCAGCTATTGATTTAATTGTACATACAAAGACACGGTTTCCTTCACGCGACTCGAATATGAAGTTGGGTTGATTTAGTGTAGACCCTGGTTGTGTACTTTTTATAAACCCTGCAATATTACTGGTTGTTTTTGGCCTTCCGTCCATGTACATCGTTGCTCCTTTATTTTGAGCTTTGTCTTTCAGTTGTATATAATTCGCTGACAACCCATATCTACGCATACTTCGTGTATATTGGACCAGGCACATCCAATTACTGTAGTTGTAACAGGGTCCAACATACTCCATCATACTCCATCAATTCTATACATCTACAATATCCAACCTTTATGCCATCCATGCAAAAAAACCCCAATCCATGTAATGACGATGGTGCAATTCTATATATCCTTTCATTCACACAAAAATCAGTGCTTACTTTAGGAAGATCGCTAAGCACCCATTGTTTCACTAGGTGTTGGTACCTTAAGGGCACATCGATGTCTCCCACTGTCTCATCATCATAGGAACATGACCCCCCTCCTTGGAGAAAAAAATTCATGCGTTTGTTGAATTTTCTTCTGATCTTCTGACATCTAGTTGATCTAGCCCGTGTAGACCTACTGGATGTCTCACTTTCCTCTAGCCTTCCCAAACTCCTTTTGCTAGAGGAAGAAATGTCTAACAAATACCTATTTGGTTCTACCTGCACCATGGCCAAAAAAAAATTGGCATAAGCATAGCAAAATACCAGCAAAAAAACTTGGAAAGACTTATCAGCAAAAAAACTTGGAAAGACTTGTAAGCAAAAAACTTGTTAAAGAAAAAACTTGTCAAGAATGAGTTTGGTTAATAGGTGTGGGAATTTGGTGGCCCTCAAAATTCTAATGTATGCCCCTCTTTTATTTACATACAAGTATCCATTCTCACTTATTGCTTGCATTTCCTTTTCCTAACATGAATTGGGTAGGCTTCATAAGCTTCATATGTATGCTTGTGGCCATTGTACTTTGGCCTTTCAATGTTTTCAAGCTTGAGATGATATGTTATGCATATGCATCAAATCTAACACTGCAATTTATGCCAATATATGGATGTACAAAACCTGTAGGTTCTCCTTTAATGGACTATCTCCTTCAAAGAACATATCTTTGCATTAATCTACATTTACTTCGGATAGAAGTGATAGGGAGTTGGTATGTTGGTCACTTCCATCAAAAAGCATCTTTGACATGAGTTTCTTTTTCAAGGAATCTTAATTAATCTCCTCTTCAAAACTTCTATCTGGTCACTTTTCCACTCTACATTTTCCCGATTAGTCATTTTCTTGACCACTCTTATCTCCTTACTCTACACTCGTTGTTGTTGTAACCCTTACTTTTGATGGTTGTAAGTGGTTTTTAGTTTTCCCATGAATGATGTTGTGATGTTGTAGATGATTATCCATTTGACCTAATATGTTTTATGATCTTTCCATGTTTTCTAGGGTGCACATACTTGTTGTTTATGGTTTCTTTTGCTTGAAAGTTGAAGGGCCTAAAAGTGCACAGATCTCATCTAGGACCCTTTAAGAGTCATAATAACAACTATTATTATAGGATTTTATTCTCCAAATGAAACACCAAAACCATACTTGTGGGTTAATATTTGTGTAGGGATGTTTTTTTATCTCTCCCATAATTTATGATACTAATGGGATTGTGACTATCAAGTCAATGCCTTATTTGCATAGTGGCATTCCTACAACAATATACTGGAAATTCTAAAAAGTTATAATATATGCCCTAAGAATTCTTATGTATGCCCCTCTTTTAGTTACATACAATTCTCCATTCTCACTTATTGCTTGCATTTCCTTTTCCTAACATTGCCTTTTCCTTTTACTGGCCTACCCCCTTTTCAAAAATAATAGCTGCAGATTTATAAAGTGTGTTTCTATCTAGGTGGCTGAGTCAACCAAGTTGACCCCCAACCGAGCTAACTCAACCTTTGAAATGATTGGAGTGACAAGTTTGGTACCAAACCAAGCAAATCAGGGTATGACTGAATGGATCGGTAACAAAATGGTCATTTCATCCCAATCCATACTAAATTGACCAAGTGAATGTGGGAATGCATAGGTCACACACGTGAAACTTAAATTGAAAAAAATATTAACCTAGAAATATAAACATTGAGACTCTAAACCTACTTCAATGTCAAGTCAATTAGCTTTGTAGGATTCCTATACATCATAACACTATTTGGAATAAAACACAACTTTCTTTGTAGGCCCCAGATGCCACCCATGTGCACAATAGTCAACCTATAAAGCAGCCCTCAAATACAAAAATGTTCTTCACAAAATAGGGCATGAACCATGTGAACAACCTTCCAAGTGGACCAGCTCAATGAGTAACCTCCAAGCATGTAATATCTCTCATGAAATGGTGTATAAAAGAGTGTAAGCATGCTTCAAATGATGACTTTCTCCTTTGGTAGGGCTGAACACTACCCTTATGCATGTGTCTCCAAGGGTGTATGTTCCTCAAATAATGAGAGAAGGCCTTCCTCTAACAATAAACCAGTACACCAAGGTGAATTGGCCCTATTTAGGGCTTCCTGAACAAACTTGGTATTTTCAATGTCACAATAGGAGCAATGTTTGGCAATCCTATGGGCATAAACAACTCTAGAATCAAGTATGTGCATCAAAGGGACAAATTTGAGCACTTTGGGGGCATTCTAAAGATCACAACAAACAGTAAAGCATCTCAAATCAGCTATAATTAGCCCATCTTTCAGATCTGGCCACATTGCAGCAATAAAAGATGATGATCAATGGAAATAGGAGGTGGTCTTTGCAATTCTGGCTGTGAAAATGAGAAATCTGTAGGTGAAAGCAACCCTAAAATCTCATGCATATTCCTTATAGCAGCATCCACATGAATTCTGGGCACAAACAAACCTGTTTGGCAGTAAAAAAGGGTATGAAGCAACCCTATTTCACCATCTTAGGCACCCTTGTGCACTCATCCATCACTAAATAGGCATACCTCTAAATCTGGGCCAAATTGGAGGGTTAAAAGGCAGTTTTGGGCATGAATAGCCCTATGAAAAGTGACGAACAACGAAAAACAGGCTTTGAGAAATGTTTGGTTGAATTTGAGAGTTGAAATGACATTAACAAACAATTTTGGGCATAGATATGGACATAAAGAGCAAGCCTGGGCATTCCAACAGCCTCAAACCTTCATTCTGGGAATAAATAAGGGCTGTTCCAACCTCCTAAACAATAATTTATAGCAGTATCATGAATTATGGGTGCTTTTTCTCCACAAAAGGGGGGTAAAGAAACCTAAATAAAACTAATACCATTTAATTTCAGACCCTATAAACCAAGTTGGATTGTGCTTTAGGTGATTCTCGACAATCTCTTGAAGGAGATCAATAGCAAATAACAGTCTTTGGTGGCTTTCCTTGCAATCATAGGTCACAAAACAACCCTAAAAATCTCTGCACCTATGCACAAGAGAAGTAACAACCCCAGTTGGACGTAAAATACCAAGTTTGTTCTGCATTAAGGGCCCCTGTTAGTGCAATGATTCTTCCCAGTGTTTGATAGTTTCCCTATGATTGCCATCTATAAACCACTATTGTGGTTTCATCATTGCTCCCATTCAAGAACAAAAAAATAGACATGAATTTTCTCCCTACATTAATTCCATGTGCACATAATGACTAGCTTTGGTACTTTCTAACTTTTCAGTATTCCTTTTGACAACAAAAGTGTTCAAACATGAAACAATATCCTTACTTTCAGCATCTTGCATAGCTGATGGATTTGATCGAACTGTATAAGTACTTTGTTCCCAAAGTAAATATTTTGAGACCTATGAACGAAGGGGAGCGAGATGAATGGTTGAAGGACTCCAATGGAGGATGAAATGATGCCTTGTTCTGCCTACCCAAAGGTCCTAATTTTATAATGAAGATTATCCCTAACTTATCATTGATTTGTAGTCTTCTATTGTTCACCCATACTACTCTATGAAACAAAGTTTTATGCCGATCTAGTATGTATATTCATGATGATGCTTGTTTTCACATATTAATTTTCAACCCTAAGGAAACACTAACTTGTTTTCCCATACTAATTTTCAACCCTAAGGCAATCCCATAGTAGAAAGAACCAAAAAAGACTATACCCCACAAATTAAAAGGATCTTGAATTAACCATATCATGCCTTCCTCAATGATTTGATGAAAACAAGGTGATGGAAAAAGGGCAAGGAAACATCAAATATCACTCACAGCATGGAATAATTCTAAAGCTAACCAACAGTCTAAACCACAAAGGTCATCTTATCCTGTTAATTGTAAGAGTGGCAAAAAAAAATCAAACACGGTGAAAATTGGCATAAAATGATCAAATAAAAAATGGAGGACATCAAAATACCTAGTACTTGCTTCAAGACCCAAACATC
>LPNX011065205.1:0-44693 GCA_001517045.1 Pseudotsuga menziesii
TATAATGAAACTAGGCAAACCTCAATCCATAAGTGTCCTTTTGTGTGCCGACCTGAGGGATGTCAGCACTCGGACGGAGAGGTGCCGATCAGCTGTATAACACTTGGGGACAAACATATAATTAAAATAAAGTATGACACATTTTTTTTTTTGAAAAAAATATCATTGGAAAAAAACACATAAATCATCTCTTTACTACACAACAAAATTCTCAAGTTATATATGAGTTTTAAGGGCTTCGATTTAAAAATATGTAAAATATCAAATTCTCATTGCCACATTCCAATAGAAAGTGTGACATACCTTCATGGATTACCCAAATACCCTTAGCTACAACAATAAAGTCATTGTTAATATCCTTCACAGCAAACCTATCAAACTAGAATTCAACCCTCTTGCAACCATGGGTTAATTGAGGTAAACACAAAAAATTGACACTCAAGCTAGGTACATGATACACATTAGTGATCATTAGTGATATTACGACATTCAATTCTACCATAGCAACAACAATAGGTAGATAATCATTTGCAACAAATATTTCTTCTATAGATTTTACTTAATGAAGAAGAGAGAGAAGCATCCTTATCCATATGATGGGTACAATCAGGGTTGAATGTCCACCCACTTTAGTAGTGTGAGCATGCAATGCTTGAGAAATACTAACAAAGAAGGTATATTTATAATCTTACCATATGAAAGTTGATGTTGTAGGTCAGCCAATTGACAAATGGATACCTTGTCTTCAAGCCTTTTGAGCTTATCCTCATGATCTTTGGTTTCCTTCCAACAAACCTTCTTGATATGTCCTATATTTTCATAGTGTATTGATAGTTCTTCTTCTTCTTACCTTTCTTAGTCAAGCATTGATTATCATGCTTCTTTTGGAGGGTGTCAACAAGATCCTTATCATGGTAACATCCATGACCTTTATCCTGGTTGTATCCTTGACCTCATTCTACATAGTTTTGTTAAACTAAATTGCTTGATGAAGGTAAATTTGAGATTAAGCAATAACCTATCTCCTTGACCGCGTTCTATATAGTTTTGTCAAACGTTTTCCTTAGGAGACGAGCATATTGCTTAATCTCAAGTTTACCTTCATCAAGCATTTTTTTATGTGCTCTAATTAACAAACCACATCAAAAAATCAAAGGTATAGTCCTTACCATCTTTTTTTCTAGAGGCCCAACTGGCATGGAAGGTTGAATGAAAAATATCATAGGGTGTCTTTAGAGTCATCAACAACAATGCTATAAACTCACCAATTTTCTTCATAAAATCATTTCCACATTCACCCAATTTCATATGTAACTCCTTCACATGAGCCAAAGAATCTCCAATCTTGTCAAAGGAAAGATGATTAAAAGATATCAACTCTTTCTAAATCCTAGTTGCTCTTATCTTACCAATTAGGTCTCAGTAACAAACACAGATACTTAATGCCCTCCTAGAAGTCATCATGTATGTAAGGAAAATAATAACACGTGTTTCCTCCTAGGAGGTCATAGGTTCAAAGCCTACCTAAATTTCATAGAATAAGAAATGCATGGTCAACTTTGATCTCCTTAGGCATGCCCTGATCTCTAACTTTTCCACCTTAACTTGCATACTAGTCGACTAAGTGAGGTTACCTTTAGTGGGTCAAACCAACTAGTCCACTGCCCATTCTACTTCCATAGTGGACCTTCCACTGATGATTGGCTATCTCCAAGAGATCAAAAGATGTAACGAGTAGGTTGTGCATGTTGTTCCAACATCTATGCTAGGGGAAATGTGTACAAGTAATCATAATCAATTGAAACCATGCACAAAATGTCTTGGAAATAAGACAACCCCATAAAAAATGCCCCAATTGTTTCTTCTGTTTTATATCAACACAAAATGGACTAAGTATCTTTTCTTTACCAAGCCTTTTACCACCAAACCCCAATGGTGCACTAAATACCATAAAATTTTGTATTGAATTGATCTTTGAGCATTTCAAAGAGTCTAGGATCTCTTTCACCACCTAGTAGTCATTGTTCTCAAATTTCCTATTTAAGCGCAAAGTAATAGTGATCTTGTTTCTCAATCTATTATACATGTTTGTGGTGTCATAGTTGAAGGACTTTCCATTACCCCAACTCCAGTTCCTCCAATATGGCCCTAAAGCCTAAAGGTGAAGTTTGAAGAAACAACTTACGGGGATCATTTTATATAGTTCTAGAAGAACTGGTTTGTCAACTCCACTTTGTATTTGAAAAAAAATTATCTCCACGTGTGACATGTGTGTTGTTCCTTGTTCCAAAGATCTATCCAATAGAAGAAAACTTTTTTTGAAAGCCTTTTTGTAGGATAGCATGTTAACAAGCCAAGGTTAACACAATTCCTTCCATCTTTGGGCACCTCAATTTACTTGTGAAGAAATGTTATAACCAATTGCCAAGCAACCCAAAGTCTCTTAAGTGCTATCAATCTTTAGATTTCAAAGGCCTTTGAATTTCCAAGGATGTCACAAAGATTAAATGAGCCTCTAATACCTGGAACATGTTGAGGAGACAAGACGTGATGCTTAACTAAAACTTGTCATGGGGCCTTTCCAATCACCATCCTAATCATCCACTTGCAAGGATTGTTCCCTAAGCTCTAATGTCCTAGAAGTAGAAAAGCTGCAATCTTATCCTCAGTCAGCATTCCCCCAAGGATTTTGCAAAAATATCTAAACATAATAGTGTCCCCTCAACAAAGGGTTGCGATAATGCAAGGGTCAAAATTGAATAATTTGCAAAGTACACATTGATTAATTAGCCACCTCCAACCATTAAAAAAAATAGCGTGAATGAGGAGAGGTTCTTCTTGCATTCGACACGACTAGGGTTTTAACCATTGCCATCAAGCACAAGAATCTCCATCATGGCTCCTCCTAAGGCTAAAGCTTGATCCAAACTTTGAAATAGAAGCATCCAAGGTTCCAAGGCCTCGTTACTAAGGCCTTAAAGCATGGATCTCATCTTGAGATAGACAATTCATGTTTTGTGAAGAATCAATTATCAAAAGTCATGGATTTTGTTTCCTAGGCATAAGGTCATCTATGCTAAGAAGGATTTGATCAAGACGTTTGTGGGGCAATGGCTGAGCTATCCAATCATAGAGCTAGTTTTCCATTGATGAAAGGGTTAATAAACGTATTCTTTTGTGTATAAGGCTGTATTTTTTTCTTGTTCCACTTGAAGGATGATATAGATTTGTTTTTTCAAAGAGGCCCTTACTTTCTTGGCCCTTGAATGTTTTCTCTGAATCGTTAGACACTTAACTTCAAGCCTAAGGAGGACATTCTTGATTCAGTGCTAGTGTGGGTTCATCTCCCACATTTTCGATTAATCTTTTGGGACAACCCAACCTTTTAAGTCAATGGTAATGCCATTAGAGGGATTTTGATGAGAGTTATCTCAAAGGCATGCCAATACTTTAGAAATCTATGCTAAAGTTAACCTCAAAAAAGAGTGACTAGAATCCATTCAATTGAATCTAGATGGATGGTGTCATCTTGGAGAGATGGATTACAAGCAATTTCCATTCAATTGCAATCTTCCATGAGTATGGCCACTTTGTACAGTGTCAAAAAGGGCCAACATCCATGTTTCCACCTTAATAAAGAATGCAAATAGTGAAAAAAAGAAGTACAAGGAGGCTAGCATCTCCACCTTCCCCATCCAAAACTCTTGATTTCCCTCATCTTGAGCCCCAATAAACTACTTTGAGGTCCTAAGAGAAAGGAAACATGTGAGAATGTAGAAGTTGGTTCCCAAGAATATTGCATTGAGGAGGGACAACACTAGGTAGAGAAGAAAATGGGAAAGGAAGAAAACAACCCAACAATGAACAAAGAGGTAGGGCATGAAGCGAAGGACACCCTCAATAAACTACTTTGAGGTCCTAAGAGAAAGGAAACATGTGAGAGTGTAGAAGTTGATTCCCAAGAATATTGCACTAAGGAGGGACAACACCAGGTAGAGGAGAAAATGGCTTAGGAAGACAACAACCCAATAAGCAAATGGGGAAGGAAGAAAACAACCCAACAATGAACAAAGAGGTAGGGCATGAAGCAGAGGACACCCCATTATATAGGAGTCAAATGGGAGATCGTCAAAACCACTCATATGTTGGCGTTGTTAAAGAAACACTTAACTACCTTAGTTATGAGAGGTGGGAAAACTAGAAAAGAACCAAGAAAGATAGATCTAAATGAACTTAAGTGTTGGGCCCACAGTGTTCACTTGTCAAATTCAGCTACTCTCTATAAGGTTCGTCTAATTATTATGTATGCTCTTCCAATGTATCTTTCTAGGTAATCAGTTCATTAAATGTTGTTTAAGCTATTGTGTCAGTTAGTGCAAGAATCTCCAGATCTTCCACCTTCCTTTCCGTTAAGGTTGAAAGGTCAAGACAAGGGAACTCTTCCCCATTTTGTATTTGTCAAGCTATCGGTGTTGCAGTTCCCATTCTTTTCCTAATAAAAATTACAAAAGTTATTGTAAATAAAACTAATTGGCCACCTAATGGCAAATAAATTCTTTTGATTTGCCCCTGCATTCTAGTGGCTTCTAATGAATATCCCATTTCGTTTGTAGCAATCAAGTAGAAGTAGGGGTGAAGGGATGGACTTGATGAATAAATCTCTAGAGATGGATTGGCTTAGAGATGGTTTTGTCCATGTAGACTGTAGCTAAATCTTGGGTGAAAAGAGTTGTCACAACCCTAATGAAGAAAGAACCAAATCCTAACCAATCCATATAAAGTATTTTTTTTCTCTTCAATAATGTGAGGTCGTTTGGTGCTTAATCATATTAACAGTGTTAAGCATTGTACCCTTTTGTACCAATGGGCTCTTGGTTTGAAGGTAAAGTGGGGTATTTCATAAACCCCACCAAAATTAAAATTCCCTAGAGATATGTTTCGCTCCTTGTGGACCATCTCACCTAAGATTAAAATCCCATAGAGATATGTTTTGTTCCTTGTGGACCATCTTACCCATGTAAGCAAGTTGTTTTACTTGCATAAATAAGCCCTCATGTCCACGAAACCATGTGTAGTTTTGCAATATTTAGCAAATTAAATTCCTGGATTTATGGCTTCTTAACCAAGGGATTCTTAATTCTTTTGAGTATTGACATTCCATTGTCTTATTCCCATGTTGAAAAAGATATTCCATTGTAATTTTCTATGCCCTCTTTCAATGACAAATTTACAACACAAGTAACATCCCATTAACCATCTATTGAAAATGTGGCGTTCCTTATATCACAACATGATTTAACATAATGCATTTCTCGTAACAGTTTAATCCGAAGGATATTACATTTTTGCAACCATTATTATGGTTGAATCTTATGCTCAGATTCAAAACTTATGAGCATATGTTTTAAAGACAGTGGTCAAATCACTAAATGCGCGTCTCAAGGTCCATCCTCATCAACTGTCGTTTTGTGAATTTATAACTAGGCCAACTATTGTTTGGATCTCCAATAACACCAGTAGATATCCACGCTAGACACTCTTTGGATCTCATGCTAGGGCTCTCTACTATCAGTTTATAACTAGGTCAGCTATTGTTTGAATCTCCAACAACACTAGTAGATATCCAGGCTAGCCACTATTTGGATTCCATGCTTGGGCTCACTATTATCAGCTATGTTCTATGTCATTTCTGCACCGAGCATTGCCTTTGGCAAATAACATAATATATTATACTTGCACTAAGCAGTGCTTTAATTTAGAATGTAGCGAAAGAACTTCTAGCGAAAAAATAAAGGGATTCAAAACCTACAAGACAGTATGTACAATAATTTCTATCCTATCACTTCCCTGTTTTTTTATCACTGCAATTTTTTCATCTGACAGAAAGGCTATGCTCACATCAATGTTACCTCGAGGGATTTTCATATTTCTACGTTTATTGTCGTGTTGTGTTAACAATATTGATGTAAAATTCCAAATGTGGCATGTTAATGACATTCAATGCCTTATATTCTACTGTATCAAAAACATACTCATTGGTTCTATTTGGTGTTTATCACAATATAGTTTTAAAATATGTTACTAGCTGAGCTATACACCTATGCAGATGTGTAGGGTATTCTTTAGAGACAACAGACATTAGAAGACCTGTATTGGATGCAAATTAAAAGGGAGATGCTTTCACCAACTTGGGGCTGCTTAAATTTGTAGAATTACTGATTTTTAAAGTGCAAATATTATTTCTCAATAACAAATTTGTAAGGATAAAGAATATTTACTGTTAATAATAGCATTGCCCATATGGGGTTTAAGAGCTAGGCACCCATGTTCTCACCATCGTGCAGAAGGTTTTGACTCTGCACCGGCCACTTGAATCATCATAGTCTAGCTGCTTACAATTTTGCTTATAGTAGTATGTTAGAACAGAGGCAAGCTTATGCAAGTTTTTGGAGTTCAATCCCAGCCCGGTTTCAAGTCTGTTTTTGCAATAGTTTAATGCCCAACCCAGTTTGTTTAAGTGCTGCAATGAGTTGTATTTCCACAAAATTTCAAGACTTTGAAACACAAGATGAACTTCAAGTTCCATAGGCAGAATATTAAAAGGAAACACTCCATGAAAAATTTCGGACACAGAAAATTTTGGCAATAAGCCCAGGCAAAACCCCGTAAGGGGAAAACCTGTGAGAGAGAGAGAGAGAGTATTTATTTATTTGCAAAGTAAAAAATATTACAGCATTCAAACACGGAGAAACCACTTATCTCAACCATATGAAGACTATTAACAAGTCTGGAAATTCCGGGACAGAATCTTGCTCATTCTCAGCAAAAACTCCAGCATAGGGAACCATGCCAATCTCAGGCTGAACGGCCAGACTTAATACACAGACATTTTCCTCAATTTCTGTGCATAATAAACAGGCTTCTTCTCAGGTATGTGTGCTTGGAGTAAGCTAAATTCTAGACCATTTGCACCTAAAATCCGGCAAGTTTTCTAGCCAAAATCCTGCAGAAATTGTTCAAAGGGTAGTTTTTAGTGATTGGAATTGCATAATCTGGGTGCCCCAGGGGTAATCAAGGGTCCTGAATCCATTTCTGCAATAAAAATTGCAATTTTAACACTGAAAATCTCATTTTCATCAACAAATCATGTTGCCGGATTCCAGCCAAACTTGCCTGGAAAGGTGCAAATGGTCTAGAGATTAGCCAACTCCTGCGTGCTCTCTCCAACAGCAGCGATTTTCATTGAAATTCGTGCCCACTCTGCAAGGTAACTCGTGCCCACTCCTTGTCTGGAAGAACATGCCACTAACAGAGATTAACCAGAATTAAAACCAGCAATATAAGGCCTCAAATCTTGAGCCAAACAGCTTCATGCTCAAAGTCCAGCCCCTTCCTCGAAAACCATGCTCATTAATGCGCTGTACGATCTGAAATAAATGCTGTACCTGCATCTTGGGAAATGTGCTCAGGTTTTTTTCTCCTCTCCTCTCTTGCTCGACTTGCTCCAATGAACTCATGAAAGTCGAATAGAATGCCTCTTGCTTCCTTGCCCTTTTATTTTAATTATTTCGGTAGGTGAGGAATCACAAAATCCAAGGGCCCACATTGAATTTGATGTGAGCAAATCAATGGATGAGATTAATGCACTTTCTCTCCATTAAAATTTATTTTTCCTCAACTATCACTTAGATACATTAAAAAGTCACTTTAATCCCTATAGTTGAATTAAATGCTTATCCCAAGTCATTTAATGCAAGGGTCACTTTATTTCCCCCTTTCCTAGTGACAAAGGCAAAATCACTAAGGGGAACAACTTCCAAGGTACAAATTTTAACAGCTTATATACCTCTTAGTCATTGTATCTTTTCATAGATTCTGATACTGATAATTGGAGGATGCTCTAATCAATAGTGTATCTTTTCATAGATTCTGATACTGATAATTGGAGGATGCTCTAATCAATAGGTAGTTGAATGTGCTAGAATTCAGATATCACTCGTCAAATTCCATTCTTGTTTCAACACTGCAAAATAACATTCAGAGGTGTGCTAATAGAGACAAATGCATCACATAAATAAAATTATACGTTGGTTAGTATGAGTACACATCTGTTAAATAAAAATAAATGGCATAGGAAAGCCAAAAGCTATGACATATTCGGTTTATCCTACCGCCATTTTCTGGTAGGTCACCGTCTTTTGCTAAATGTAGATCCATGGTAGCAGAACATACAATTTTAAATACTGTGTAAGATGAACCCAGGTTCTAAAGACATACTAGTACTTGTTGATTTTGTACACATACTAATGTGAGTGTCATAGAAACGTAATAGATTGCCAATACACGTCATACTTCCTCAAACATCGCTGAAGCTAGGAGAAAAAATTTACGCTTCAATCAAATGGATCTATTCGTGGGTCATGTTCACTTGCCATTGCCATTCCAGTACAGAGACATGTCGGACACATAACCTGCATATCACAGAACATAATCAAAAGAAGCATTGCACAAGGAAATGGGGAGAGTAAGCACTCGAGAATGAACAAAAATTCCAATGCTAGCTGATAGAATTCGAAGCCAAAAACAAGTCTATCCCATAGAGGCAAAAAAATGATACATCGAAGATGACTATGAGCAGTAACAAAGACAGGAAAAAACAAATCTAGGAAGACATTGTCAAATGAAACAATAAAGGAAATCGTTTTTAAGACAGCTAGACCGCAAATGATGAAGAAGAATTTGCATGGATCTAACAATGAAGATAAAAGCAACTTTTAAGGACAAAGATGGACAACAGAAACCTATGTTTGACTGTTAGAATGAAGTTTTTTTGTTTGCAGATCACGGGTCCAATTACTTAGTTGACGACAAACTACAGAAGCTCATAGTGATAGGATGTTCTCATGGAATTCAAGTGAGATTGCTCTTGCTAGAGTGCCATGAATCCTAGTCTAGCATTCCTCATGATGACTCCTTATTTAAAGTTTGGTTTGTTAAATCTGTGATTATGATTATCATAGTCCCATCCTCCTGATATCGCAAGATCATTGGTTATTTAAATTTTCAAAATGAAACATAATTGCTTCACGTGATGCTTGTATAAATAACCGCATAATAAAAGAGCATGTTTGTAAATTATTACTATTTTTTTAACTTGGGAGAAAATTAGTAATTGGTCATGATTATTTCGCCAAGATCCAAATTTAGATTTAACTGTCACTATAAACCTTCAGCGAGGTGCAACAGTTTGGAAGCCACACCTAATATGAAATTTGGGCTTCAACCTACCCCAAATGAAAATGAAAGCAAAGACATCCCAAATAAGAATGCTTACTATTTCGACCCAGACACAGCGAATCAAAACCTCACTAAAGATTTGAACCCAGAAAAAGTGCAGAACCTACCTCCAATTACTATATTTTAATCAAACAAATACCTCCCATTACTATATTGTAATCAAACAAATTGCAAAGAGTGTTGTTAACGACATGACAGCGGTTGCAAGGCTTTGACGAAGTTTGGGATACATCCTCCCATGATGCCGTCTGGACAGAAGCGTGAAGATTGCCAAATCGCCTGCAGCCTGTGACGGCCCTGATTGGATTTGCCAATTGAAGTGGATTACGAATCTCCTGCCCATCGTGACAAACGAAAGTCCGGTGGTCATCGCAAGCTACCAAGTGTGATTATAAAACGTTACTTTGTTTGTGATTGGAACCACTTGGAAGGTACCCTGCCATATGCCTGTCGCAAATATTATCCATCTTATGTGTGATTAGTCACCCCAATGCCGGATAGACATTGTCAGAGCTAGTGCTGTCAAAGACCATGTGTGTGGCCGACTCCGTGATGAAAAGATTGTATCAGCACTCAAGAGTAACTCTGAACCCAATCACATTGACAACCCACAACTCACTGTGCGAGTTTTGAACTCCGTTATGCGTGTCAAGGCCTTTATGACACCTGCATATAGAATTTGCTGGCTGAAGCCAAAACAAAGAAATATGAGTGCAATAGGCTCTCCGTGGGGTCTTTGATTTTTTTTGCTAATAACCCACCGTCAGGTCCAGAATTAGGAGCAGTGGTTTTCAAGGTTTTCCAAGCCATAGGAGCTCAAGAGTCTTCGGAGCAAGTGATGTCAACGACAATAGCAATTGGCTCGGCAAAACAAACTCTACTATTTCAATCAATCATGCCATTAAGATTAAGATCGCGGGCTTCATAACGACTCCTTTGCTATGTTCGCACCCAATAGCCTGGAGAAGAATCCTCTCACTTATAGCTGTAAACAAAACAAAGTTTAGTGGTCGGTCTCTCCCATCCGAAGCCTCTTTAAGGACGATTCGTTCTTTGATTCTCGAGGTGATCCTTTTCACTGCAGCCGAACTCCCCTCTATATCCAGGGAAGTTTGATGCAATCAAACTTCTTGTTGACCGCTTAAAAATGAAGGTCATCATCCTCCAATTTTTGTAATGGATACCCCCTGTGCAAGCTCTCTATAAATTGTAAATTGATCACTAGGCTCCTGAGGTTCAAACGTGGAGTCCTCCTAGGGCCTTAGCAAGGGGTTCTTCTATGTAGTGTTGAACAAAGTGGTAGCAGCTCGGGTGGTTTTCTTTGGATGAGTGTTAGTTTATTAGCTTATGTGCAACCTTGGTATGAAACTTTCAGCAGAGTATGTGTCTCAACATCACAAGAGTATGCATCTCAACATAAATATCCCTTGTGCATGGAGTTTCCTTGCATTCCTAGCATTTCCGAGCACCTATAGAGAGTGGACTGTATAGCCCTTTGGCCCACTGATTTTAGGAGATAAGCATGATACCCACAGCCTTCAGCCTAATTCTCATGTTTGCATTGAGATGGACCTTTAAAGACAACTTCCATGTGAGATCCACTTGTTAATGGTATGGTTCATATTGAGAAGGTTCTATATCTTAACCTCCAAAATTGTTGCTTTTCTTGTTTTTCACCTACACATTTTGTTAAAGATTGTCCTTTAAACAAACCAGAAGCTTCTGGTGCCTCTACTCGTCACAATCCAACTGTGGAAGCTCACCATGCACTTGATCCTTCGATATGCTATCTGATGACTCTCAACCAAAACAGAGGCCGCAAAAAGTAGGGGACTACTTAGAATGCACTTCACAGGATGCTAGGATGCAAAAAATGGGTCCCAAGCAAGGGGGGCCAAGGTAGTGGATCTGTTCAACTCTGCCTAAGAGAGGGTAAGCGTAATGGTCATGTTAAGACGCTGCCACTAAGGATGGCTTGTGTGGTCCATCTCAACCAATATTGTCAGACTTAGACTCAACAAAGACTGGACTGCCCTGGGGCTCAACAAAACTCAATGACTTGGCAAAACTCGGTTCAAGACTCAGTAAAACTCTTGCATAGTTTAAAAAACTCAAAATAGAGTAAATTGTGTACATGAAAAATATATTAATGACATTGCCAATCCATATAAGTTATAAACAATAGTTTATCAACAAATTCATCAAATCATCTCACAAAATATGATAATAATAAATTTGACATGAGATATGTTTGCAAAACAATAAACTGAAAGTGAAACATAAATCAAATAGTTTGTAATCTAAGCTTGGGCAGAGTTTGAGCTGAATCTGAGTCAAATCTAAGCAGAGTACAATGAATCTAAGCCTAGTTTGTTGAGTCCTAATAAGTCTTGAGAATAATAGGTGACTCTAAACAGAGTACTCATTTCAGACATGACTAACCAAACTCGAAGACTTGGTGAGTCTTAAATGAGTGAAACAACACTGATCTCAATAGGTTTTAGGTCTAGGGGATATTATTATAGCTATTGCTGAAGTTCCCTGTCTGAAACCTCTCTCTACTCCGGTCACATCCCTTGCTTCCCCTTCAAGTGTTCCTTCCACCTTGTTCCTTTTCCAAGGTGCTTTGCTTGGTGGTTTCCACCCCCACCAAGGAGATACTTGCCCACAATTGCTTTGCAGTCCTAGAGGAGGGATTTGACTTGAGTTGCCTATGAAACTACAATTCCCGCCCTAAAATGTTAGAGCATTGAGGAATCATAAAAAAGCAATTGCCACATGCACCATGGCTATTCTTTATTCCAATGTGTTCTTCCTTAAGGAAGACATATTTATGCTAGAAATAATGAGGTAGAGGATATATGGTGAATTTTCCAACAAACCCTAATCCAATACGATAAATGCGGTGAAATATAACACCTTAATGATGAACACATAAGGCTTCAAACAACACAGGTAAAGGTGGTATTTACACCACTCCACCAGGGTTAAGGCACTAACCCCAAGGACACTAGGCCGACCTTACCCTAAAATTAAAAATACAATAAAATGAGTTAGCATGTAGCCGCAAGTGAATACTAACCAAAATATCTCAACACCCCCCTTACAGAAGATTATTGCAGAAGATCATCATACCACCCCCCATAATGCTAAAATAAGGTCATCAAAGGCCAGACAACTCAAAAAGAAAGCCTTCACAATTGATACTGGGATTGATCGTGCTAAAAAGGGTCTTTGGAAACACAAAGTCATTTGTCAAGTAGATGAGAGCCAGCTGAAATAAGGGCCCATGATGGAGGTGGCCTTGACTAACGAGGAGGCCAAGCAAGAAAGTCAGAAACACTGGTAAGGGTGGCAATAGTCCACTTGGACAAGAATGACAACAACAAAGTAGTAGGATCATTGTCATCATCATCATCATCTAACACCAAAAACTCCAAGCAGAATCTGTCATCATCGAACTAGATATCACTAGAAGAAGAGGGATCACCATCAACAGAGGACCATCACATGTTGCACATCTAGAGAGGGCCCATCACTATGTTGCACATTTGGAGAGAGCTCATCACTAGACTGCTCATCGGAAGAAGGCACGCCATTAGGTTGCATATCTTCATCAAAAGAGGGAAGACTGTATGCGACCTCTGAAATAGGAGAGGAGCGCATTGAACAAGTAGGCTTATAAGTCCTCGAGGACTATCCAGAAGAAGAGCTCAAAAAGTTACCCATGGGTGAACCAGGGCTCAATGAAAATGCAGTAAGGTCCACTACAACACACTGAGAGTCATCAATAAGGAATTCGGATGAAGAAGAAGAGGCATGTTCCATGCAAACATGCTAATAATCATCACTGGAAAGAACTAATGGAATAGATCCTGGCAAACCATGAGGAATAGCCTCGTCAAAGATAGCTTCATGATACTTCATCACACGATGAGTGATGGGGTCATAAATATGATACCCCCCTAAAAAAACTCATTGTAGCCAGCCATAGTCTGGCCAGGAGAATACTAGATAGGTGATATAAAGCACTTTCCGTGAGACAGGTGGACCCATGCACCTAATCCAAAAATCCTGAAATGTGAAATAGAGGGCTTCTATCCATGTAAGAGCTCATAAGGAGTTTGAATTAATATTTACAATAAAAAAAGAAAAATGTGGAAGAGTATATACATTGAACTTCATAACCTCTTCTTGGAAGCTACTAAAACAAAAATAAAATCAAAATACTTTGTGTGATCCAAAGATTTGACATCTTTGATCAACAACTACAAGTTTCCTTTTGCTAAGAACTAGAGGCAAACCTTATCTTTCCACAAAGAACTGAAAGTAGACAAAGCTAATCTCCTAATTGAACTTACCCCTGAGTTTCCACAACACAAATAACAACACAATACATAGGTAATGCTAAAGGCCAAAGAGAGCATCACAGACAACAAAACAACCATTCCCCAACAAAATAGTGAGATTTTGAACCAATGGATTTAGAAGCTAAATGGAGTAGTAATACAGTTAGCAATCCATAGAAGATAAGAAAAGAGAGTATTAGACTAACATAATCTCCAATAACATGTCAAAGAGAGCTCATCGGAGATGAGAATACAATGCAATGCATAGTATGCAAGAGAGAACTAAAGTAAAGGCTAAGATGTGTAGTCTTTATCAATCAACTGAATACTGAATATAATATATTATTGAATGCTTGATGAATGAGATGCAAGCCTTTATATATAGGTAACCAAGCTAGGCTTAATCACATGCACCAACATAAAGGCTAGTGTAAACTCAAGAGCAATGACCCTGAATGACCAAGTGTGCACTCCTTAGGAAGCAAACTAAGTTGTGAATTAGCAAATGGGGTTTAACTAAGCCTAGAAATGATAAGTGAGGTATTTTTATGCCTTGAATAGACAAGTCCATCCTCCTTAGGAAGTGATCTTGGCCATGCACGAGTAGCTAGGTTTAACTAGCCCTATGACAACCTTATGAAATAGTTTAACTCAATCATGCATGAGCAACCAGTGTTAACTGAACCTAGAACTCCAAGTAGGTAGTTAAATAGGTCATGCACGAGTTAAATGACGTCAAACTCAGTCCAAAATAGCAAAGTAGGGTACATTAGACAATTAACTATGCCAAAATAGCTAACTAAAGTGCACTAAACCCTAAAAAGGGGAGCAACTCATCCAAGAGCGCTTTAATCCCTAGAAAAGGAAGTTAACTAGTACTAAGGGCACCTTTGAATTTAAAAGGGGTTTTACTCTAGCAAGTGCACCATTGACCTTATAAAGATGAAAAAATAATTAAATTATGCATGTACACCAACGTGCCAATGCACCTTGCCATATGGAAATGTAGAATAGTGACCATCAAACCGACACTTTAGGTGTATATCGACTAGGAGGCAACGTCATATACATTGCAGATGTACATATTGTACAATTTGCACCATGGAAAAATCCTAGGGATTTTTCACTAAGCAGAGCAATTCTGCCCCTTTTGTACACAAAATGTCCGCTCCCCTGTGTGGGATTATTAATTAACTTTATATGTCAGCATGGGTCATTCCTCTAAGGATGTCACCATGGACTTTATTATCAGGGAAGTCCTCTTCACCGAGTGTTTTTTTACCCTTCCAGTTAATTTTATTAATTAACAATTTTAATTGGTTGGGTTTTTCACTCACCAATCCTCCAAAGTGGTGAATTGGCGTTCTGATAATCAAGCCCATGAGGTGGCTAAGGTTTCAAGTTGTTGTCCATGACCATGCTAGCCATATCTTGTAGTCTTGCGGAATTTTGTTAGGATTTTAATTTTAATTTTTTAATTATTTCCTAATTAATTAACTTTACCATTTGGTGGCTAATTAATTAAGTTTTGATGTAATAATGTAATCTCTTGAACCTTGGCATTTCGTAATAGGGGCTATGAATGCAAATGAAAATGCTTTGACACCCCCTAAGCCATTGGTTCAAGTCCCATGTCATTCTGACAAGGGGTCAGGAAGTTAGACCAATTTTGGTTAAGACAAGGTATTTTTTCCTAATTTAATTTCCTAGGGTGAAAAATTAAATTATTTGATTTTGAAGGAAAAAATCAAATAAGGCCATGGTGATTAAGTTTGGGGGGTGGCTAAGCATAGTCAATTTTTATTTAAATAACCCTTCCCCCCCCCGTCACCCCGCCCCATGGTCAAAATAAATTTTTGAAGATCTCCTAAGTAGGGCGCCCCTCTTGTCTTAATAAAAAATAAAATAAAAGATAAAAAGTAAAAGATTAAAAATAAAAGATAAAAAATAAAATATTAAAATAAAAGATTAAATAAAAAATAAAAAAATCAAAATTTGAGTCAAAGGAGGCCCCCCTTGAGTCATGGAAACCCTAGATCTAAGGGTTAAGCTTCATTGTGACATGGATCTATTTTTTTGGCCATTGATTTGAAGAGGCACCCTTGCTTATGATTGGTGGATGGATTGCAAAGTCAACAAACTTAGATCTAAGAGTGGAGGAGAGCTAGAGTTTAGATTTATGTTTTGGACCCTTGATTTGGGAGTGGGTTTGAGATCTTTTCAACTATAAAAGAGAGGCCCCTCCTTTCATTTTAGGATGATTCTAGGGAGCATGGTTATGCTGCCAAAATACTCTCTCTCCTCCCTCTCTTCTCTATTCTTCTCTCTCAAGTTTTCAAAGCCTTTGGCTATTGTAATGTTGTTGCCCTATTGGGGTTCTTAATACAAGTAATCTTTGGAGGAATTCTTGGTGGATCTCTTCTACATTTCATGCATCTTTTGGTGAGGTAACTTGCACGTGTATTTATTTGATTTGCATTTGTATTAGTTTGGATAGCTCTCCACAAAGTATTTTGTGGAGAGATTTGTAAGTAGAAGTATTTCTACTTCCATTTGTGAGTTTTTAATAAGATTTATTAAAGTATTTTGGTAGATTTATTGGGTACTCACCTCTTTGCTTACATTTTGCAGCTCTCATAAGTTTATTTGCAGGGATCTAAAACAAAGGAGCATCTTCCTCCAAGGGTTATTTTATTGTTTTCCATTTTCGCTCATGTGCTTACAGGGGTTTTAAAACTCAGTTTTTATCATTGTATAGTGATAAAGACCTTTGTTTTAAGGCCCTAACCCTTAGTATATTAGTTAAATGCTTCAGATATACTGTTTTAAAATCATTTAGGTGGTTGGAAACTCATTTTCCAGCCTTCTAAACTTCTCATTTCAAGTATTTTTACAATCAAATTTTTGCCCTAATTTTTTGGATTTCCAGACTAACTTTTATAATAAGTTTCTTTAGTGTTTACTATGAATTCCAGCGAACATACCTCGTTGTTTTATTGCAGGTTTTACACAGGAGGAAAGGAAGTGCTTCCCGTTTTGGTCCAGAAAAGCCTCAAGAACCATCCGATTCAAAGGGGGGTCCAAACCCCCATTTCTCTCTATTCTTTTTCTAGTATTTTGTAAACCCCAAAGAGAAATTCTCTTGGGATATTCTCAAACCATTTCAAAAGCTTTGTAAATCTATTATAATAGATTAGATTAGAGGTAGAGTAGCTCAGTAGTTGCTAGTTTGCTTTTCTTGCAAGTAGACCTAGATTTTCCATTTTTACCCACCTTCTCTTTCAAAGAGATTGTTGTGTGGTTAGCATAGTTGCTTTAGTTTAGTTTCAAGTCTTTCATTTCATTTCAAGCACTTACCTTATATTTATTTCTTGCTTTTGTTTTTACAGCAAAGAGAGTAATATACAACCCTAGATCCACCGTGTATCTTCTGTCCCTTCCTGTTATCTCCCTTTAGGGAACTCAGGTCAGGTATGAAAAGCGGAAGGGTTTAGGACTTAATTAGATAACTTCTATTTCTGCTACAATCTTTTGCTTTACAATCTACACACATTTACTTTCAAGGTCCAGGGTTCAAGTACCAGCACCTCCCATAAGGGATACCGCTTGGTTGACTCTGTTGATTGTTTTAAAATAAAATTTGCACATCATCAACATTAACAAGATTTAAAATAAACCCCTAAAATAAACCAACAGTGGTTTAGCCCCTCCTCCTCTACCTGGTCATCACTCTTTGGAGTATTCCGAGAAACGACGGGGGGTTGGGTAAGCTCTTAGTAATAGGCATACACCATATATTGTCTATCACTGACTAAAAACGGTGACCTCGGAGCCTAGAAGGGGTAGAAGACCGTGAGGGGTCTCTAGGCGTTTTACGTCCCTCTTGTTGAGCGCCAGGGCATCGGGGTTTGATCTGTGAGCTACAGGTGGACTAGTTTCCACTGTTTTGAGCACAGCAACATCCCCTCTTTGGCTTTGGAGGATATGTCGTAGGGGTAGTCACATCCCTGGTTCTAAGACTTAAATCAAGATTAAGACACCCTCAAAATTTATTAAAATAAACCAAGAGACACTGCAAAACATCTTACAAATAAGTTACTACAAAGCATTTCACTCCTTTTCACAGCAGAGATTTCATTTTACATTTCAAGTAATTGTTTCAGCTTTTGCAATCTCATGTGTTGAATGGTTTAACGACGGTAATTATTTCACAGCATTTGTTTATCTCACTGATAACCTGTTCATAATTTGCGAATATTGTTTATGTTGTACAATTGATTGATACTATTCATATGTTCATTTGTTTATACTGTTGAACTGACTATCATTGCTTTAACTATTTAGCAAATCATTCATTTATGTGCAAATTGTCCATAGTATTCAACTTATTTCATTTGTAGTCTCATTCGGTTAGAAAACACTTAAACTGTGAATTAATTAACCTAGATTTGTATTTTATCTGAAAGTTGCATTTGTCTTTGTTAATCTAAAAGGTTTCACTGTCATTGAAAGTGAAAATTTGCATTGCATTGGCTGCCTGTCATCCTTTAGATAGTGCAAGACCTTAGCCTGCACACCTTAATAAAGATCTCATTAACTAAATTGTTAATAAACTTAGGAACTTAGTAATCCATAGGGACTACCCCCCTTGGCTCTGTTAGGATCTTGCCTAAACGGAGGAGTTATGGATTGTGGTGACAGTGGTCCCCAGCCCTCACTTGCCCCCAAGGACACACATAGCAGGTTATTGACTTTCCTGTGTCATAAAGTGTGTATTAGGCGGCAACAGGTGGCTAAAAATAGGATAGAGGCCATCTAAGAGACCTTTCTTAGCCGAATTAACCTTTAGATGGAATCCCTTGATAAATGACTAGCCAAGAAAACACCCTCATCTTATGCTAAAGCTTCACAATCCAAACACTATGCAGATGTGAAACCCAATGTTCCTCTAAGTTCTTAGATATTGATTGAGTATTAATCACTGGAGAAAGGAAATGTCTTGAATGAAGAGCTCAGTACATACAACAGGAGTCAGACTGTAGAAGTGGACAACCAAAACTCCATCCCCAGTCCCTCCAAAACAGTTACGATGTTCATCCAAAACAACTTAGACTTAGGAATGAGGGCCTACAGCTCCAAGAACGAGAGACAACAAGTGGTAAGAAGTCCGTACTCATGAGAAAGAATCATCCACTCCTTCCAGGAACGAGCACCAAGATCCCATAAATCCCACCAAAGGAAAATGATCTTTTGGCTCAGCCTGCATACCTAAAAGCACAACACCTCCGCAATACAATCACTCTGCTCCCTCTAACTCCAAATTGGCCAAGAAGCAAGATCCCAACCTAATCCATTAACAAGGGACTAATAACCCACTCCCTTCACTAACATCAATCCTCTACGGAAATTAAAATCTGAACTCTGTTTTCAGTATGATGCCAAGTTCTCAATCTTCAGGATTGATTTTGAGGCCTCTATTCCAGATTACAAGTCTGGGTACAAACTTTTCTACAACACAATTGACTCCTTCAGGTGGGTTGCCAATAACATGGGCTGCCTGTCTACCATGTTCCTTGTTCACATGTACTTACCCAGTGTACATCCAACATAGATCTCTTTGTGAATACAAGAATCAAACAATCAATATGGCCAACTATATGCCTGTAGGTAATGCCAAAATCCCTTGTTCAACAAAAAATTCAAATTCAGTATGGTATAAAGCACTATGCTTAATGGAACCAGCTCAGCAGAAAAATGACACGCTCAACATAACAATGCTTAGCTCAGCCTAACAATGACATTCCAATTCAAATGCAAATTGTAATCAGAACTCTACTGTTGAATATGAGCAAGGCTGATTCTTTAATGTGGTTCTGCCATTCATCCTTCTCTGACTGCTTGCAAGTGCATTGAATTCTTGCATGATCTCTAGACTATTTCCACACAAAATGAACAATACTACCAGCTTGCTATGCAACGTTTGGATAACAAAAGAACTCAACTCAATAAACCTTCAGTTGCAACTCCCATATGTATGTACTCAGACTTTAACTTAAGTTTTAACATAGGCAATGCTCATCTCTATATACAAACATATATTCTCCCCAATAAACATAGTGTCATGAATGAAGCTTTCTCAGGAAATTAGCATATAATTCACAATGCCTTCACAAGTTCTATGCTTATGATCAAACTCCCATTCACTTAAACACCATTCCATAAAACATATATGAGATGACCATTACTTAACAAGTACTAGATGGCTGCATTAGAAGGTGGGCATAAGACAAACCACACAATGCATACATATTGAATGAATGATATGCCAAATGAAAAGAACCATAAGATGCCAAATCTTGGGAGGAAAGAGGACTTAAACAAAGACTTTATGGTTTCCTTCGATCATTGCATTGATGGCACATGCCACCACCAGCTCACAGCCCAACATGTCCAAGCATACGTCCCAGCCACCTCTTCACATGTCTTCTGGAAAATGAGAACAACGTCCAAGGCTGCATACAAACTGTACGGATTGTGCACAGACTCAAAATCGAGTCAGCAGCAGCATACGTCCTGTGCGACCTGCGTACAATCTAAAAATTGACTCAGCAGCAGCGTAAGGCAGTGAGGGATGAGAATGGTAGTGTACATCCCTCTAAAGAGATAATTGGCAACATATGACCCTCTTTGCTCCTTCAATTGCAATGTACAACCATGGAAATGAAGCTTAGGTTGTGTGGCTTCAACAGTCATGGAATTTGCCAGACAGAAATACAAACTCAGCTAGAATAGTGCAACAGTCAATTCATGGCAGCCATCGATCTCCAATCCCAGAGTAAATTGAATAGTGGGTAATTCAGAGCTGTTGGCAGTCTTCAATTGATAACGGGGAATGAAATTCTGAGTAAACTCGTAGAGCTTTAGCTGAGAATTCATCATTAAACCATTACTATGACTACATGCAGCATATAAAATGCAGAGAAGAGCTTCCAATAACTCACATACAGAATTTTAACACAGCCATGGAAAAAATTCATAACACAGACACGGTATTTAGGATGGAAACCCAAATGGTAAAACCAACTTCAAATGATTGCCCAGTTTTCATTTCAACGATCTCAGGTTACAATCTAGCTCATGGCTCTATGGCATCCTCACCTCCTAACCAGCAAAAGGCCTTTTGTGAGCGAAAATGCAGTCAGATATGGATAGATATGGGGGCAATGGGAAGGCCAAGCGTCCTTGTCCATTCATTTCCCTTTCCCCAATTTTCTCTCCTACTTTATTTTCTTTTTCATTTAATTCTTTGCTTTTCCTCTCTTTTGTTTTCTAAGTTACATCTACTTTCTTTATTTTCTGCATTTCCTTTTCATGTTTTCTACCTTCATTAATTGTCGATATGCACAAGTTATTGAGTATTACAACCATTTTTCTTGTTTTGATCCATTTTGGATCACACCTTACCACTGAGAGGCTTTTTGATCTCCAAAAGCTTCTAGGAAACCAATCTCTGGATCAATGTACCTTCTGTCTGCTTCTCTGGAACATGACTCTAATTCTAGCTCCTCGCTACAGCTATGAGTCTGACTCTAGCTCACGAATCTAGCTACTAGCTCTATTTTTCGCTCTAGCTCTAGCTTTGGTTCCTAGCTGACTTGTTCCCTCAGTGCAGAAGTCTGCTCACTGACACAGCTTTGATCAAACATCAAATCGAAACACTTCAATCAGAATCCATTCCCATGTTCAATGTGCAAATCTCTTTTATTCTCAAACTTCGAGATGGTCCATCTTGGCAGTCAATGAAGCCAAGTCGAGTTCTAGTCTCCTCTTGTGTTGTGAGATCCCAACAAGCATCTACCAACATGCAACAAGTCCACGAAATGAAGTGTGGTCTACCATCTTTTGCTAGGATAAGTTGCTTCCAACATGAAACAATTGTCTATTGCTGCACGTGCTTGCAGAACATTCCATCTCTACAACAATGTCATCTACTCTTGTGCATGTGCTTAAGTTCATCTACTCTTGTTAGTGCTCTATCTGCTGCTAATGGAGTTCCAGCTCCATAGAACCTTGTATTAGTAAGACAACAAGTTCAAGAGAAGAAATACACTTTGGGGAAGCATGTGACAAGGAAATCAGGGCCTGGGTCAAAGCTGGGTGGGGGAGGGAATGTGATTTGGACTAGTAATTTCTGCAAGAATTAGTTCAAGAGCACCTATAACGGGTTAAGGGCCATTTGTTGGGCCTTCCTTGTGGGCTTGCTCCATGTAAAGCAGTGAGTATTACCCAACAAAGGGAGATGGAAAGAGAGGATCATGTTGGCTTGGGGAAGGTGGTAGCTGCAAGTAAGAAACAAAAAAATGAGGATCCCCTTCAATTCTTGAGGAAACCCTCTAGCACTAGGAATCCGCCTAGCAGATATGGAAGTGAGGTTGATATTCAACCAACAAGAAAGAGGCCAACTCCAAGTGGTCCAATGGACATGATTTTCCAACAAGAGGCACGAGATGAGGTGGACCTTACCATTGCATTTTTTCTATCTCAACTTCATTTCATTCAATATTGCACGGTCACCATTGTTTATTGATATGTATCGAGGTATAGTTGAACGAGCTCCAATTGGTTATGTGCCTCCTGGTTCAGAGAAGCTTAGAACCACATTGTTGGTTAAGGCAAGGAAGGAGGTGGATAAAATCTTAGAGCCAATTAAATCAACATGGCCCTCATTTGGTATCAATCTTGTTTCTAATAGATGGACAGATGCAGCATGCCATCCACTTATCAATTTCATGGTGTCTTCCCTAAATGGACCGGTGTTCCTGAAAGTGGTGGCTGCTCTTGGGAAATACAAGGATGCACAATATATGGGTGAGTTGTTCATAAAAGTCATTGAAGATGTAGGTGGTGATCCTTGTGTACAAATCATCACAGATAATGCACTTGTTTAGAAGGCTATTAGCATGATTGCAGAAGCTAAATATCCGCAGCTATTTTGGGCACCTTGCATTGTTCATTCTTTGAATTTAGCACAAGATTCATCTAGGGGAAAGGTCATTTTATAGATTTGAATTGTAGACTCATGTATACTTGCATTTATTACAATTACGGGTATTTTGGACACCTTGCATTGTTTATTCTTTGAATTTAGCACTTAAACCTATTGCTTCAGATGTGACATGGATTGGAAACCTTATTGATGATGCACGCCATATCCATAATTTTGTACAAAACCACACCAATGCCCTCACAATCTACAAAGAGTACACACATCTTTTACCGCTGAAGATTGCACATACTTGGTTTGATTCCTCATTCATCATGTTTAAGAGGTTGAGGGAGGTCAAAACCGCTCTTGGGTTCATGGTTATTTCAAAGTTTTCATCATTTTGGAGTGTTAGCACCCAATATACACAAGATGCTTACTTGACAAAAGACATCATCAATCAACCAGAGACTTTCCAGTCTCCCATCAAATCAAGTAGTCTTATGCTTAGATGTTGTACATTGCACCCCCTTTGTCATGGTCAAAGAGGGGTTGTTTGTAAAAATTTGACATCCTTTACATATGTAAAAGGGCTAGCCCGAATGAGTCACTCATGTTATGACACATTTGGATTGTTTTTTAACCTAGTTGAACTTAGATCCTAGTGATCAGAGTTCAACATGGTTTTTTCACTCACACCTCCAAAGCCAAAGTGTGTTATAACCTAGGTGCCTCAAGTTGGTGTCTAAGTTCTCTGGTCCGATGTCAAATTGAGCCAACCACCATGGTCTTATAGTCATGCATATCCTATTTGGTCCCTAGGAGAAGCAATTTGGAAATCAACTATGTAATTTCAGTTAAAAGGGTCATAAATTGTAAAAAAGTATTCTTGGCATATTCCTCCCTCAAGGAGGGATGAGAATGGGTCTCCCTTCATCCAAAGTAGCAAGGTGGCACCCTTACCCACCTCATGACTCATCTCCGAGTAGAAATTTGGCTCCTTTGTCAAATTTGGGATCTCAAGATCAAATCCCTAAGTTTATGCATGAATTGGAGTCTTCTCCAACAATTAGGGCGCCCTTGATTTACTCAAGCAAGTCAAATTCCTAAAATTTCTGAAGAGGGATGCATTAGTTACTTGAAGGTTTAGTTAACTATGGTAACTTATCAATTACTCCTCAATTTGCTCAAGAGGGGGGCACATTAGTGACTTGGAGGCTTAGTTAATTATGGTAACTCCTCAATTACTCCCAATTTTGCTCAAGAGGAGCGCATTAGTGACTTGGAGGCTTGGTTAACTATGGTAACTCCTCAATTACTCGCAATTTTTCTCAAGAGGGGCATATTTCTCCTTTGGTTCATGCATGTATGTGGATTTGGATGGATCTCCTAGATCTCATCCCAAAGTTGGTGCATTAGAGGCCTAGTTAGGCCTAGTTCACTCCCCCGGATTTCTTTAGTCCTCCTCCAAGTAGCACATTAGGGTTTCGGAGTCCTAATTAGGGTTTTGGATGTTGATGTTTTCTCCAGGTTGCAACATTGGGCAGACATTCACTTACAGGAAATGGCTGGTTAGTGGTGAATGAGACATTCACTCACGAGAAATGGTTGGCTAGTAGTGAATGATACATTCACTCATGGGAAATGGCCATATAATTTGGCTAGTGGTGAATGGCCTAGGCAGGGGCAGTGCTTCTCCCAGGTCATATGGTGTGGAGATGGGCCCTAGGGTACTCTCACATTGCCTGCTCCAGGATGGAGTGATCTATTCTATATTAGAGCGAGATAACTTGTTTCTTTGATAGGGGATTTCATCCGCTTGTGGAATATACAAGTCTAATCTAATGTCGAATTTGACATGCACTCTAAGAAGTGTCTAGGACTTCTTAGTGTGGATCAAATCAACTTTAGAGCTCTATACGTGAATAGACATGCATGTGAGGAGATGATCATCAACAAGGACAACTTTTCTATGATAAAGAATAACCAAGAAGTCAAGTCCACCATTGAAGATGTCCCAGATAGCATTGAAGAAGTTCCCAACAAGAATTGAAAATCTAGACGACAAGTCGGCCCTAAAGATAAAATGAAAAGTGAAATTCAAGGGATTTGAAGAGTATAAATAGCAGCTCCATCATTCCATATTTCATCATCACAACATCACATCTTCTCTACTACACTGGTGCGCACTTTCCAAGAAGGCATAACAAATGTCCAAGGAGTAATTTTGGGGTTTCTTATTGCCTCTAGAAGATTCACTATCCTTGCTAGGGTTTATTATGAAAAAGGGAGAACCTCTTATCTTGCTAGGGTTTCTCTTCATGATTAGTAATATACTTGTAATATTGGACTGATTTCTTCTGAGAAAAGTTGTTGGGTTTTCTCCCAAGTTTGTGTTTCCCAGGATACAAATTCTTGTGTCTATTGTGCATGGCTGTGTTTCTGTGATCTTTTATTTTCACTGCAATTTAAGTTGAAATTTTCAGTGTGCAATTATTCAATGAAAATTATGGGATGAAATGAATGCCTGAAATCATTGTGAAATAATTGTCAAGATCTAGAAATAGATAAAAAATCAACATGGTATTAGAGCGAGGTATATGGGTTTGGACAACAGTATTGAGTTGGCATTAGACAACATAGATCTTAATGATCCAGTGCTAGAGCCAGTCATTTTTGATGATGGTGATCCTCTAGAGGGGTAATCCTATACTCAACAGATGCAAATCCTAGGATGGGCTGAGAGGCAGAGGAGAAAGATGAAGAAGAGAGTTGTAATGAGTTTGTTGATTAAGGCATGGAGTAGAACCATTGACAGATGAGATTCTTCCATCTTTATCTACCCCTTTTTGTATTTACTATTTGCCAATGGCATTCCAACATCTATGTAATACATTTTGATTTGTGAACGTGTAATATGTATTGATTATAATTTCTACTGAATATTTGTAAATGTTCTAGTTTCTAAAAAAATTGGATATATATATCGCGATTGTTTCCTCAAGTTTCCAAAAAAGCGCGTTTTTTCCCGATTTTTTCCGTCACGATGGAAAAAAGCGCCCAGTCTATGGGATCCGCGACAAAAAGAGGTAGAGGGGCATTTTTTTTTTTACTTTAATTTTCTTGTTGGAGAAGGAGGGAGAAGGGTAAGAGGAGACCAACAACCATTGTGGAGGCATCCAAACACCATTTTACATCACCATCAAGGATTTTTGTGGAGCCAGGGTTCAAGATTCCAACCAACCAAGTCAATCTTCTTCTCACAGGTATGTACAATGTGTCCCATTGTTTCTTTTATCTTTTCCATGGATTGTTTGCATGCTTGCTTGCATTTTTTCTTGCATTTTTCTCTGCCTAGATTTCTCTTTTTTTTCATTTTGACAATGATTTCCATGCCCATAAATATGAAAAACAATCATAATGTAATAGTTAAATCTAGCCCTCCATCCATCACCGTCAGATATTGGATCAGAGTGCAGGGCCAAGACCTTCTTCTACTAATGCCAGGGGCAGGCATGACAAACGACCAATGGCCTTTCCCTGTAAAAGGGGAAGAGGGCATTGATATTAGATAGCTAGCTGCTAGTTTTCCTCGGATACATTTATATATGTGATGTCATTTTGTATTGGTTATCCACTTTTGAGTCCTTGATTGGACAACTATGAGGTTTCAGAATTCAAAGTCACTATCGACCTTCATGTATCATTTAATATTTTGCATGACTACATGATATATCTCAGTGATTTCTCCGTATTTATGTTCCAATGTGTTTATCTGATGTTGTTGTTGGTTTATGTTTAAAATTTTGAAAAAAATCGGATATATTTTGTACTTTTTAATGTTTGCCGCGGTTTGCCGATTTTTTCACTGATGTTGCCAAAATATTGTCTTCGGAACCCTCGCCGATTTTTTGCCAATTCCGATGTTTACTTCATTGAGTTAAACCACTGATATCAGAAGACTGATAATACACTATTCTAAAAATTGCTCTTTCATCTCCTATCTTTGACTTCCAAACTATAGTGTTTCGATCCACATTTTAATCTAACTTTTAAAAAATATCAAGTTCAATTTTACCATACAGATTGCAATTTATATCACAACAGAGGTTTTATCATGTATGACAATGTTAAACTTCAAAATTTCAGACATGAATAAAGTACGATGTAATGAGAAATGGTATAATGCCAAAAAATTTACCTTTCCTGCCCCCGAACAATTCGGGCATCTTTCAGTTGTTGGCAGTTGTAGAGGACGATCAGAACCATCAACTCTTGCTATGGGGTCTACCACCACAATTGCACCTGTATTGTGACAACGAGCACAAGCCAGATATCCTGCAATACATGAAAGATGACAGACTGATAAAAATCCTATAGAGCCATAAATTCCTCATGCTTACAAAAAGGTAAATTGAATATTCCCATAGAGCCATATATTCCTCGTGCTTATAAAAAGGAAAATTGAATATTTTGTTAACATTATTAACATCTTCCTATCTCAAAACTCAAAATGCATCTAGCACCTTCAGCACTAGGGCAAAGTATTTATATTCTCAAGAGAAATCTATTGAAGGAAAAAGGAAGTAAAAGATCAGAGGAAAATCTAGATCATAGGGACGAACTCTTAAAAACCTGATTTTTTAATTAATTATTGGGTTGAATTCAAATTTCAATTATTGTTGAATATGTCACCAAGTTAGATGAAATGAACAAGGTCCATTTACTAAAAATATCCAACATAGGAAGGATAACAAACAGAAATCTATATAGAACAAATATATAATAATTAAATAAGAATATGATATAGATGATTTACAATGACCACCAGGATGATATTTATACACATTGATTGGTCATGTGGTTGAATAGTCATACCCTTTAATTAGGTCGCATTTTTTCATTAATTGTTTTTATTATTATTATATATTAATGTTCATTACATTGCCTTCCCCTTTCCAAATGCTTTTTCCTCGAAGCATATTTATGGAAAAGACTCATCTCCAGTTCCGGCCCATAATGCCTTCTCATGATCCTTTGTTCTTCTCGCTGTGATAGTTGACAATACAAGACAATAAAATCTTCTAAGCACTGAGCAGAATTGTCTGGTTGTGAACGGATTTAATCTTCTGTGGGACTATGCATTTATATAAATGGGTTTCCAGGATGAACTTTTATTTTGAGACCCAATTGTACTAGCATTGATATTCTTTGGAATGTAGGTCAGCTGCTTATGTTGATGTTGATATGCTCATTGGTTAAGGTATCAACCCTTGTGATTAGGATGTTGATAAGGTTTCCTTGTAACCTGATCTTTTTTTGTTGTATTTGTAATGTTTTCTTTATTTATCTTTTGTAGTATGTCATCCTCACAAACATATAAATGGGTTTCCAGGATGAACTTTTATTTTGAGACCCAATTGTACTAGCATTGATATTCTTTGGAATGTAGGTCAGCTGCTTATGTTGATGTTGATATGCTCATTGGTTAAGGTATCAACCCTTGTGATTAGGATGTTGATAAGGTTTCCTTGTAACCTGATCTTTTTTTTGTTGTATTTGTAATGTTTTCTTTGTTTATCTTTTGTAGTATGTCATCCTCACAAACTTGTGTGGCTTTGTTGATCATGAAATGTTTACTGGTGGAGATATTTGGATTTCCGATTGTTTGTACCTTGATCCCTGAAGATATCCTAATTCCATTGGATTTGCATCTGTACTGGTCCCTTTCTCCAAGGTCTCATTTTTTATATATAATGACTTTTGTATTTCAAAAAAGACGGCCATTGTTTCTTTACCAATTAGTGATTCTTGACTTTTGCAAGTATATTTTGAATATGATCTTCTTAACGAGAAATTTCCTCATTTTTCTCTAAAAATTATTCATATTTTTCTAATTTTTTTAATTTGCAACTGCACTTGGTTGTCGCTTTGATAATCATTTAGAATTAAAACTCCATAACAATATGGACAAACACCACTTTGATTTTTTAAAGACATCAAACATTCGCACTCCTTTTTAAAAAAGAGCATTTCACTAAAAAGTTAAATTCTTAGTGGAATTCATCATTTGCTACTCACTTCTTAATACTCACTTCTTTTATTTCTTTGTGACACTATGTTCACTATTCTCTTAAATTTTAATAGAAAGACCTATCACTTAAACTTATAAATACCTTTACCAATTCCTCAATAAAGTACTTACCTTGTGATTTCACTTGAGCATTTAAATAATATTTTCATTAATTTAAACTCAAATGAATTCATTCACTCTTCAATAACTCTTAAGGTAATTTCAACTTTAAGTTGTTTTACCTTGGAAGGCTGGAGGATAATAAAAATAGAGCGATGTTAATATTATTTGGTGAGTAAATGTCATGGCCTACGGTTTTGTGTAGATTTGTGTGACTTTCGTATCCTTTTCCTTGATATTTTTTATATTCCCTTGTTCACTATATTGGGAACTTGGGAAGTACTTTAACTGTAATGTTCCACTTTTGCTAAATAGTACTTGTGTAGTATGTATGTATTCTTTGCATATTTATTTGTTGTACTTATATTAAATTCGAACTTGATGACTTATTATGGGTCGTGGCATTTGACCTTTAGTGTAAAAGAGCATGCATGATGCTCCTTCTACCAGATTTGATACGCACGCTGCGAAACTCAACTTGAACCTTGTGACGGCGTGGTGTGACAGCGTTTGTACACCGGTGTGGTATGACAGCTAGGTCATTGCAAAATGAAGCGGATATTGATTGGCGGCTGGCAGCTCTTAACCGTCGCAACTCTCACCGGTGGCTTCCCTCCAACTGTCACACTGCTCCCTTGAATGGTGGCTTCCGATTGGCATCCCTGGTTATTGATTACGGCGTTTCCGGGTAGATATGTTTTCGCCCCACACGTAACTTTTATTTCCCAAACCTTAATATCTCTAACTCATTGTTTGATCTACAGTATTTTCACACTATTGAAGGGGATACAATTTGAATCATACGACGGCAAATCCCTGAGATATGGCAGTAATTGGTGGCTACAGGCTCGATATGGCTTGATCTTCAAGTTGGTCGACTGAAAACCTATGTGTCGCATCTGGTTCTTTTTCCACAATGGCTGATTATGTCTTCTCTGTCTCCACTAGATTATGGAGGCGGCAGTTTCCATGCTTTTAATAGAGCAGGAAAATCTATCTCGAATCCCTTCTTTACCCAGCTATGATCTAATTGGCAGCCCTTGTTTTTGAATACGTATGTGCAGGGCCCTTCCACAACAATAATGGGTTAATAATCTTTTTTTTTTGGGTCAACAACCAAGATGAGAGAACTTTAATATAATGATTTGGAAAAGCCAGTTAGACAAGGTCTGAATAAGTTGTAGCCTTAGACAAGGTCTGAAAAAGTTGTGGCCAAAGGCTGAATCAGAAACCAAGCTTTGATTGCATCGAAGAGGCACATTCTACAGCCCCATAGGGGAAGATATGTAACTCCTAGCTCAGCTCAGCTGAGCTGACACTTATCATTTTAAAAAATAACATGTTGGCTCAAATTAGATTTAAAACATTTACATCTGGGTATATATTAAACTACACCAATTACTTAAAATGAAATGCTTCTTTAATGTTTACACTCTAAACAAATGTTTGTATCTCGAGAGATTTGATCCCTCTCAGCGCTTGGTAAATCTCCTTTTAAGATGAATTTATGCTAGTAGCAATGAACAAGGTTCATTTGGTAACAAATTTCCCATAAAAAACAAAAATCCATATAGAACAAATTTGTAATAATTGAATATAAATATGATAGAGATGAGTTACACCATGATGATATATATACACATTAACTGATAGCGTGGTTGAATAGTCATGCCCTTTAATTAGGTCATGTGTCTCTTCATTATCTATTATTATAATTATTATTATTATATATTAATGTTCATTACATAGGTCTCAAAGGAAGTTGAAACTTAAAAAGATAAACATAAACATAAAGATTGTATGGAAAGGGAATATTATAATTTGAGCAATATTCACCAATTTAAGTGATAATTTTATCAATGTACCAAACCCCCATTGCTATGAGAAAAAATAAACTTCACCAGCTTAAAAAATAGCATGCACTAAGCAAATTAATAACTATAAAAATAGAAAGCAATCGGTATCATAGGGAATATAAATAGTAAATACCTCAATTATAAAATCAAGAGATACAATATAGCCATAGCTATGTACCAAAGCATTTCTTGGAGATAACGTTTGACAAAGCGAGGGTAAATGTTATTAATATAAAGATCACACAACTTCTCTTTCCCACAAATAATTCAAAAGATGAAATCAAGATTGATTTTTTTTATTTCTAGACATAATATAACCCTGAAATCTACAATAGAATGAACAAAGTGGAGAATAAATGGACTAATATTCTAGAATCTATATTGTTAGAAGCGACGAAAGGAAGAAGTAAAAATCAGCAATGTGCAGAGTCACCTTTCATACTTTTTAATCTAATAAAATCTCATCTTTGATATTGTTACCTCCTGACCTGAACCCACAGATATCCAAGTCCATGAACAAAGTACAAAACTAGAGGCACTTAGGAAGGTTGCCCATTGTCACAAGAGCAACTCTTCATCTCACTTCAGGCTGGTTTTTTTCTGTCATGTTACCTCAACATCTAGAAGCCTCTTAATTATGCAACTAGGACCGGTGCTAGAGATCGTCAACTATTCGAGAGAAGCACTCAATGCCACCACAATGCTATCTCCCCTCCTTTTAAGCCTGCTCCTTGGGCCACGGGAAGCTTCCCGAACTAGGTAAGAATAGATCTGTAAAATGTTTAATAGAAAACAATTATATTCTTACAACACCTTCTCTCCGTGAGTATACCAGCGCCTTAACGGAGTCAATAAAAGATAATACAATAAATGCTAATTGACTTAGAAAGTTTAGGAGCAACAAATCTTGTATGCTGGATAAGTTACAAGGTAAATCACTTTTCTGCAGTAAAAACCAGCAAGATAAAAATGAAATAAAACCCAAAAACCAACCGTGAAAATACTCAAAGTACCTCCCATCGATCAGTAACAAAAGGAGAATCAATTCCCCCTAGAGCACCCTCTTTTTGACGAATGAATGTCGAGTTTAGGAGCTGATTTCAGTTTCAGGTCTGCAATTTTTCTGCAGTGAGGGCTGAACAGAAATATTTGGGGCTTCACATCCCCCTAGGGTTGTTGAATTTTAGCATTAGCATGTATTCTTTAATTTTTGCAGACTGTAAGATAACAATAAGACAAGTGCAGTAGATAAATCAAAACATCAACACACATGAACACAAGATGTTTTCATGGGGAACCTTTGAAGGACAAAAACCCCAAAAGCATTAGTAATTCATCCCTTAAATGAGATGACTGAGTTTGCAATCTCAGAATTCTGAGATGAATGTTCTTCAATAATTTTTCAAACCCTAACAGGGTAAACAAATTGTTAAACCCTAGACAACTTTGACCAAAAATGTCGCAAAGTCAAATTTCACCAAAAATGCAAATTTAGGGCTAACTGCTCAAATTTCCTTTCTGCTGCCCGGAAGTCTTTTCCGCTGCTCGAACCTTTTTCTCAGTTGCCCGAATTTTTATGTCTTCTGCCCGAACTGCCCAGATCTGTTATAGAGCTTCCCGAGAACACAACAGAGCTGCCCCGATCTTCTTCTTGCTGCCTAAGCTGTGTTAGAGGCTGCCTGGAACTTCTTCCTGTTGCTCGGGCCACAGATTTGTCTGCCCGAGATCGTCCTGTAGCTGCTCGAGCCTTGTTCAACTTGACCAAGATCTGCCTGGATCTTCTTGAGCCTTCCCGAGTCTGCCCGAGCTTTTGTACTGCTGCCTGAAGCCTGCGCAATCTGAGAATGGGCTGCCCGGAGTGGTAAACAGGCTGCCCGAGATAGGATTGATGCTGCCCGTGACTCTTCTACTTGCCCGGAGATGGAGATAATGCTGCCCGTGAAGAAACAATGCTGCCCGTAAATTCTATGAGCAGTTTAGGGCTGCCTGGAAGATGCCCTAGGCTTGCCCCACTTCTGCTCCTGGCTGGCCGTGAGTGGAAGGGGGGATACCCTAGCTGTTTAGGGTATTTGTGCATGAAGAAGTGATGCCCTAGCTAGCCAAACCGCCATGCTAGGGTACAAGAATGGTGATCACCAACTACTGTAGAAAACCAACGAATTCCTTCTATGGAGCAGCTCATTAGATGATAAAGAAGTGTTTGTAAAATGAAATGAAGGTGACCTTCTTTTATAGGCTTTTAGTCACTTGGATGTGGACCTTACACATAAGAATAAAATAATAGAATTTTATTCTTTTACTTTTTGACTTTACCTTTAGTCGTACTAAAGGCCTTTTTGTATTTTTAGTTTGACTTCTTAGTGGCCCAAGGGTCCTTATGTTTTTTTTTTACTTTTACGTTTTAGCCTTCTTCAAGTGCGTTGTGGTCAATGCAAGTGGTCATATGGGTCCATACCCACTCAAAGTACATCATCATAAATAGGGAAAATTACTAATGCTTTTATCTCAAACTCCTTGTGCCACCAAGATCGGGTACTAGGTGTCTTAACCAAGTGTAGCTAATCCTTGGAGAAGGTCACAAAGCCCACATATCGAGGGTAGGAGTGCCTCACATGCCTAGACCCAGTCTAGGACTTATAGTGATGTCCTGGTAACTAACCAAGTGCCTCAGCCATAGGCTGCATCATTTGACTCAATGTCAAATACTTCATAACTGACCAAGCACCTCCATTCTTTCGAAGAATGGCCCTCAGGCCTAGGCTAAGTCCCCCAATCTTACACTGGTTCATCTTCCTGGTAACTGACCAGGTGCCTCCATTCAAAGAATGGCCACCCATCTCTAGGTTGAGTTCCCCAAGTGCTGGGCTGGTTCCGCATCCTGGTAACTAACTAGATGTCTCCATTCAAATAATGGCTCCTCAGCTCAAGGCTGAGTTTACCCAGTGTTGGACTTGTTCCACATCCTGGTGACTTGCCCAGATGTCTCCATTCAAGGAATGGCTACTCAACTCAAGGCTGAGTTCCCCCAGTGCTGGACTGGTTCCACATCCCGGTGACTTGACCAGATGTCAGAATGGCTCTCGATGCTACTTAGGAAAAATCAACAAGGGTCACCTCAGATGACTTGGAAATGATCCGAAATTTTCTTGTAGTCTTTAGGGTTCGAACTTCCTATCAATTTGGACAAGGCTGATGTCACCCTCCCTAGGGCTGACATCACGTCAAATTAGGGATTTTTTACCTTAAAAACATTTTTTAATGACTAAAATTCATTTTTTAAGGATTTTTTCCAGTGATATAATAACTTCTAAAAGTTATAACAGCACTAACTAAAATTAGAAAACCCGAAACCAACCGTGACAATACCCCGAAAAGTACCTCCCGGTGATCAGCAACAAGAGAAGAATTAATCCCCCCTGGAGCACTATTTTTTTGACGAATGAATGTCGAGTTTAGGAGCTGATTTCACTTTCAGGTCTGCAATTTTCTGCAGTAAGGGCTGAACAGAAATATTAGGGGCTTCACATCCCCCCAAGGTCAACCTAGAGGACTTGGAAACTTCTTGTAGCCTATAGGGTTCGAATTTCCTGCCAATTTGGACCTTCAAAAACCTTATACCAGATCTGCAATAACTTAAAAAAGGATGATGTCACCCTCCCTAGCGCTGACATCACCTCAAATTCAAGCTTTTTGACCTACAAATAATTTTTTATGACTTTTTTCACTATTTATGGATTTTTCCAGTGACATAATAACTTATAAAAGTTATAACAGCAGTAACTAACTTCATAAAATAACAAGTACAATAATTGCAACAACAAAAAAATAAATATTTTGTGATTTTCTACAAAATATTTCAATTTTTAGGGTTTTTATATTTTTTTTGTATTTTTGCAATATATAGTACAAAAATTTGATAAAAAGAGAATTTGAGTGAAGATGAGGGAATAAGACCCAAGTCTCGTTCCTTCAGGGCACCAAGTAATCGTGATTAGCATTCCTCTCAAGAATTGACAATCCAATTTTGAATGAATTAGGGCAAAACCAAGAAACTCTAGGTTGGGTTGGTTTTGACTTGATTAAGGCAAAGAGAGGTGCCAAAGACCCAACAAGAGAGACCCTACAGGGACGGATGTCCCACTTACAAGGCTATGTTATTATGCATAAAAACTCTAATTTACTTTTACCTCAGATGCCTCTGACAGTGCAAGACAAGAGAACCAGAGATATTACCACAAAAGAAGAAGAAAAGAGAAGAGAGTAACCCTCCCAAGAATCCTTTCCCTTAGACAAGCCTTGCAAGATAATGGAGAATCCTTCAAACACCAAAAATCACCACATGAAACCCTTAGATTGCTTAAGAGAGGTGTGCACCACTTTTGCTCAAGTAGACAAGAAGGAAAAGATATAAAAAATTATTGGATACCATGATTTTGTGTTACAAATGAAGGACTGCTTTATTTATATGTGACAAGACATGCCTTAGAAAAAAATACACATTTTCATTCCTCTAGGCCGACCTAGCTAAAATGTCTTAAAATGACTTAAAATTATTCACTCACAATCCAGAGATTAAACCTCATAAAACATAAAATAATAATAAAAATGATGAAGTGTTGCAACATGATGAAAAGTTGAGCTTGGAAGGAGGACATCATGCCCCATCTAACCCCAACATTGTGCTTTTACCCTCAACACCCTCCTTTAGGTGGTACAGCCTCTTCAAACTTGCAAAGAAGGTGGACAATTTGTCCTTGAAGACTAGGGTGACCAAGAGGAAAAGGTAGTATAAAGAAAAATAGGTCTAAGGGGGTATTCATGAGCTGTGCTAAAGCATGTATGACAACCCTTACGCGCGCATTCACATTCTACATAGCATAAATAGAACTATAAGTGTGGCTAGGAGCCCCTAAGCCATGTGTCCTAATGGAATCATCCAAAGAAGCACTGGAGCACCAACCTAGGGCATAAATGCCCAACATGATGGGGAACTTCTGCCCATCAAGGGGTAGTTAGCAAAGCCACTAAGCCAATACTCCTTGAAATGAAAACCAAGAAGACCTACCATGACCAGACCAAGGGTCTTAAGCTCCACTAGACCAACACTTTTACATAAAACAAGCCCCAACTTGGCTTTTACAATGAAAAAAGGACTCCTATTTGGTACATCTGATATGGCAAATTGTAGAGGATTTGGAGGGTAACATGTCACAAGGGAGAAAACCCTAAACAAGAATGTTTAAGATGTTCTTTAGAAATAAAGGGATGGTGGACTACCAAGAACAATGTCTATCCAATTTGGTGATTGAGTTAAGGTCAAAAAGAAGTGCTTCTTTTTTACCTTAACTCAATCACCAAATTGGATAGACATTGTTCTTGGTGGTCCACCATCCCTTTATTTCTAAAGAGCATCTTAAACAATCTTGTCTACTTTGAACATTATGGAGAAAACGTAATTAAGTCATTCACTAATGCACCATAATTAGTGCAAACCAGATTTTTAGATTATGCAAGAAAAGTGAGCACCCTTATACAAGATGCACCATCACAACCATGAAATAGCATGCAACCATTAAAGGAACATCCATAATATAATACCCTATATGGAGTAGACAAAGTGGAACAACCTTCTTACTGAATGAACAACCAACAATACATCATTTCCTCAAATATGATTTCATAACAAGATCAAGATGATTGAATGGATTTCACCTAACCAGAACTTATAGCAACAACCCTCCAATAATTCAAGGTTACATCAAGGACCAAGGAGGGCTTAACATGCCCAACCCTAATCTCTTCCCATGTGAGAAACTTGCTCTTCTCCAAAGATTATTTCAACAGAAGAAACCATAGCAATCCTTGCAAAAACCCTAATCATCCATGAAAAAAGAAGAAAGTTACGGAAAACCTCAAATTGAACTTGACCCTTAGCTTCTTCCTCCCAAAGATATTCAACTAAGATTGGAGGAATCTCCCATACTTCCAACTATGCCTTCATCTATTTATGCCTTTATCCATCCCAATTTAGAGCTTCATCCATCTAGGGTTTAAAGACGTGAAAATAATATTTTAATCCATAAAAAGTTTTCCCTGGCATATGGCACACCTCCCTAGAGCTTTCCTTACGTGATTAAGGGCCTCTTAAACCCTAAAACTCCTCTTAGAGAGCTATAAACCCTAACACTCCTCTTCTAGAAAGCAAATGACGCTCCATTTGGTCGTCCTCTAAGGTATAGGTCTAAATTTGATTTGGGTTCTCGCTCACTATTGCATAGGTGCACTTGCCATTTGTCATCTTTCTAATTCATTAAAGTGTGCATTTACTCTTTGTTTAGGGGGCTTCCAACATGTCAACCATGCCACATATTGATGTATTTGATCCCTAAGTCCACATAATCATGCTCTGGACCTCCCACATGGTAGAACATTCCTGTTCTAGGGCTCACTTTCTCAATTGTGCCAAGTATGCCATAATGGAATCCCCTAGTAAAATGTGTCTTCCAAACATCCTCCAACAAGCCAACCATATTCCTCGATATTCTAGATAATGAATGGTGCTCAAGCAAGATGGAGCAATATACATAACCTCCAAGTGTTTCACGCAACCTATAACTACCACTAAACTCCAAGGGTCTTCTGTGCTCAATGAAAGGAACCCATGAAAATGTGAAATGACTCCTATATTTTCAGCAAGTAACAAATATTCCCTCCTTTCAAGAAATAGATTGAGCTTGCTCTTCTTACATATGACTAATAGACACAAGTGAAAAGAATCTCGATAAACCATTGAACGGAATGCATTGTTGACTTCAACCCCAATATGCATGGCATTAAATACATTATCACATGGTATGCACAATTGAATAGTAAAATGCTTCTCTTTCAAGCAAACAAGGTTTGTCATTGAAACCACCACACAATCTAGCATTCAATATAATACAATTGTGTGATTGTTCACTATATATAACCCATGATAGCTTTAAGGGATAGCTCGACTGCTTCCCCCATATCACCATAGGCGCAATTCCATTGGGAGGTAGCAAGATCCATTACCACCAAGTCCTTTACGGTTATTGGTGGCACATGAGTGGCCAGTGAATAACATCATCCTCCATCCCGAGTCCGGGGAGGAGGGGGGGATTTTGGGAAGTTTCAAGTTTGTTTTCCAACATGAAGTTTAATGCCCAAACCCCATCATAGCGAAATTAATTTGCATACATAAAATTTGAAATTTCTTGGGAGGTTACTCTCTTGCCAGAAAGAGAAGAGAGCAATAGTTACACACAAAATTTTCACCTTAAAACAACTCAGAAATTTTATGACAACCAACTTTTTCACACTTACAAAATTATAGGAGCCACACACACATAAAATTTAGACACAGTATTTTTGAAAAAATTGGTCCAGGATAAAGCCTTGAAGGGAAAACTTGTTTCAGAGAGAGATTTTTATTATTTTTAGGCAATCTAAGACAAATTTACAGCAGTACGTATCTCAGTATTTCTTCTCAAAATATGTGCCAAAATCATCATCGGAAATTTCTGTACGACCTGCGACAGTGTGAATTTTTCCAATCCCTTGATTTTTGTGCCAATACGGCCCACACGTGTGAATGTACCTGCTGCTTTCTTCCTTGAAAATTGTGCCATTGTACGGTCTACAACAACATTAAATGTTGTCCCTTTTACCTTGAAAATCGAGCTGCTATACAGAATAGTACAATACGACCTACCTCGTAAATTGTGCTTGTTGTACAGTTTACTGTTGTATGAGAGTCCTTCCTCAGTGATCTAGAGTCAATCTCCTAGAGGCAATTCAAATTGGCCTAAGGGGATTCGAATTGCTCCATAGTTCAATTCATTCATTCATTGTTGAGTCTATTGGTCAGTGCAGAGCAACGTTGTCAAAACCAGACCGAAACCGGCTAAACCGGCCGGTCAACCCGATTTCATGAGCTTTCCAGTCTGAACCGGGGCATCTGGCCGTTTTGGGCCAGTTCGATACCAAACCGGTCAGGTTGGTTCACGAACCGGTTTTCTTAGCAAACCGGTCGGTTCGTATGGAGGCTCAAAAATGTGTTTTTATTTTTTTATTTTTGGAATGTTGATTGGGGGGGATGTATCTGGACACCCAAAAGACACCTCATTAACTTATAAAAAGACCCCCACCCCCTCTCTTTCACTCACACTATTCATTCGAGTGTTTTCGAGTATGTGCTTGAGTGTCTTCAGATCTTTGAAGTTTGATTGTGTTGATTGTTAAGGGTCTTAGCGCTGGTTCCTAGGCTGATTGGAAGAGGAGATTGAAGGAGTATTTTGTAGAATTTGTGGGCTGAATCTCTTTGGAGACATTTGCATCAGATTTGGAGCATTTTGGAGGCACTCTTCAAGGTATGTAAAAAGGCTCTAAATGTGCATTGTAGTTTGTATTCATTTAATTTTGTATGGAATAGTCTCTTTAAACTTTGATAGCATTGTTTTTTTTTCATATAATTAAAAAAAATAGGGTTTTAATTTGCAGATTTATATTGCTTCCCATTGCCCCGAAAGATAGAAAAGATGTTGCATGGGTACATTGTCAACTAGTTGAGGGAAAAATTGTGTGTAACTATTGCCAGAAAGAGGTTGGGGAGGTATAAATAGGCTAAAACAACACTTACCTGGTACAAGGGGGAAAGTAAGACCATGCCTCAAAGTCCCTGGTGACTTGAGAGTTGAGATGCTTGGTCTTCTTGAATCTTACCAAGCTAAAAAATCCAAAAACAAGAGGGTGCAAAGAGAGATGCAAAGAGAGATAGGGAGAAGTTGTAGCTCTGATTTTCTTGAGAGGAACCCTAGTTTTGAAGAATCCTTTAGTTTTCCCAACCCTGCCCATGATCCTTATACCATTCCTAGGGAAGAAAGTGTTGTAGTTGGTGGTGTTGGTAGTAGTACATCCCAATTTAAAAAACCCCGTGGTAGCCTTGAGTCTTTCTTTCAACCCCGCACTACCCCTGGTGCTCAGCCCACCATTGATGCCAAATGGAAGAAGGTGGAAAAGGAGGCTGCTTGGGAATGCATTGCTAGATGGTGGTATGATGCAGACATACCTTTCAATGCTTCAAGGTCGATATATTATCAACCTATGTTGGATGCTATAGCTTCATGTGGTCCAGGCTTCAAGGGCCCTGGCTATGAGGATATTAGGGGGTCACTTTTGAAAAATGAAATTGAAAGGGTACAAGAGTACCTCATAGAGTTCAAAAACTCATGGAGTAAAACAAGGTGCACAATCATGTCTGATGGATGGACTGATGCAAGAGGTCGCACCATTCTTAACTTCCTAGTTGCTTGCCCAAAAGGAACTATGTTCCTTTAATCAGTGGATGCATCTACTCAAGTGAAGGATGCACAATTATTATTTCGCCTTTTGGATGACGTAGGTGAGGAGGTGGGGATTGAAAATGTAGTCCAGGTTATCACAGACAATGCCTCCAACTATGTTGCAGCTGCAAAGTTGTTAGAGGACAAACATCCCACCATTTGGTGGACTCCATGTGCAGCCCATTGTTTGGACCTCATGCTTGAGGATATTGGGAAAATTGAGTGGGTGAGAAAGTGTGTGGAACAAGCAAAATCTATCACAAGATACATTTACAACAACTCATGGGTTTTGACCCTTATGAGAAAATGCACTGGTGGAAAAGAGCTTGTCAGGCCAACTATCACAAGATTTGCAACAAATTTCCTTACATTGCAGTCCTTGATTGAGCAAAAGGCCAACTTGAGGAAGATGTTCTCTTGTGATGAGTGGAATGCATCTCAATGAAGCAAGAAGGCTGATGGAAAGAACATTGTTGATAAAGTCTATGAGAAAGCATTTTGGAAAAAGGCAAAGGAGATCGTACTTTTTAGCCAGCCTCTTGTGAAAGTCTTGAGAATGGTGGATGGTGATAAAGCAACAATGGGGTTTATTTATGAGGCCATGGATCAAGCCAAGGAGGCAATAAAGGAAGCATATGAGGGAAAAAGACAAAAATATCTTCCTATGTGGAAAATCATCGATGAACAATGGAACAGACAACTTCATCGGCCTTTACATGCTACAGGCTATTACTTGAATCCAAGGTAACGAATTTCAAGGTTTTTAAGTTATATTACTAAATTTTAATTGCAAAAGTTTAACCTTTTTTTAATGTGATCATCTTTTTTGTCTTGAATCTTCTAAAGGTACCATTACACAAAAGATTTTGAAGCAGATGGGGAGGTCAAACAAGGATTATATAAATGCATTGAGCGCATGGTCTCTGATCCCAATAAACAAGATGAAATACACAACAAGCTTTACATTTCAATGAGAGTCTTGGTATCACCTCGGTTTGGCTACAGCCATACGAGGTAGATCAAAAGATCCTCCAGGTAATTAATTACGAAGTAAATTTTAATTCATTGGATTTTTTTTCGAGTTTGTGCTTAAATTCATTTGCTAATTTTTATTTGTCCTTACATGCAGCATATTGGTGGCAACAATTTGGCAGTCAGTGCGCTGATTTGCAAAAGTTTGCAGTTCGAATATTGAGCCAAACATGCAGTGCTTCTGGTTGTGAACGTAATTGGAGTGTTTTTTAGCGTATACACACCAAGAGCAACCGTTTAGAGCAAAAATGGTTGAATGATATGGTATTTGTTCAGTACAACCTTAGGTTGAAGCGCAACCAATTGCAGAACAAGACCCCTGAATCGTGTTCTATTTTCTTAGATGATGGTGATGCATCAGCAGATTGGGTTGTGGAGACTCAGCCAGCAGCATTTGACAATGAAGACCTCTCATGGTTGGATTTGGACCCACTTCCACAACAACAGAATGTGGGAGTTGATGTTGGACATGTGCCTTCTGGACTAGGGGAGTCAAGTCAGGTGGCCCAAGCTCAAGCACGCCATATTGAGGATCAGGATGTGGATGATGGCTCAAAGTCTGAGTCTGAGGCCTCTGATGAGTCTGATCCTGAGGATTCAGATGATTCAGAATTTCAGATGATTAGTTTGTTTAGTCTTTGACTCTAGTCTTTTGTATAGGCCATTTATGTTAGTTTTTGTACCTAGGCAGATGTTCCCTAGGTGACTTTTATTTTGCCTAAGTCACTTAGAAGAGGGAAAAAGGTGACCCTCACATTAAATGTCACTTAATGAGACTTTAGAAACATAAAGCCACTTTTTGATAAATTTAAGTGGGTGAGTAATTTTTTATTTAAGTCATTTAAATAAAAAGGGATTTTTACTCTCACTGAATCTCATCCATTGGATTGGATCTTTTTCCACCGTTGGATTAGATACCCACTTAGGGTTAAACAAAAAGCATGAGGGAGGCAAAGAGTCATTCACTTTTCACTTTTCATGAGAAGAGAGAAGCGCTGAGAGAGGAGGACGAGAAGGGTTTTGGCTCATTTCCAGAGAAAATTTATGCACAGAAATCGAGGAGTACAAGAGCATTAACTCAGGCACAGAAATCGAGAGGAGAGTACGGCCCATTTAATACTGTACGGCTGCATTTATGTGCACAAAAATCGAGGAGTACGGCTGCCATTAATGCTGTACGATTTTGCATTTATTTTTCTGCACAGAAATCGAGGAGATTAAGTCTGTACGGCCTGCATTTATTGTTGTACGTACATCATTAAATTTGCACAGAAATCGAGGGTACGGACAGCACAGAAATCGAGGGTACGGCCCTGCATTAAATGCTGTACGATTTTTGCACAGAAATCGAGGTCAGTTTGGAGTGTACGGCCTGCATTTATTACTGTACGGTTGGCTCAGAAATCAAGGTGTTGTTCATGCACAGAAATCGAGACAGTTTGCTGCTGGTCAAAAATCTGGGTTGAGATAAGTTGGAATTTTTTACAGTAAATTTAATGTCTGATTTTTGTTGAAGAAAATAATAAAATCTCTCTCCTCTCTCTAACTGGTTTTCCCCGTGGGGGTTTTTCCAGGTCTTATTTGGCCAAAAATCTCTGAGTCAAATTTATGGTGTCACTGTCCAAATGTATTTTCCAGCATGTTAGTGTTTTACTGTGTGTTTAAAATTGTTCAGTATATTTTTCTTAAGTAACTTTCAGTCAATGCAAAACCGACTGAAAGTGGAAAACACAAAAATGTTCATTTAAACCAGAAAGTAGTAAAACCCAGAATTTTCTACATGGTATCAGAGCTTGGGGGCTGAAAGCAGTGATTTTTGCAGACACACAGTAATTTCCAGAATTCAGAAATTGTATTATTTTATTTCTGTCAGTGAGCAGCACTTTGTTTGGTTGGTGAAGAGATGGCTACAGGACTTAGATTGGAGGATAGGTTGGATGGGACAGGGAATTTTGTGCCGTGGAAGGCCAAAATTTTGCTGTTACTTGAAGAGAATGAGCTATGGCCGGATGTAGTGAGGAACACTACAGCAAATCCGATTGTCATACCGGCATCTACTGATGCAGCTGCCCTTTCAGCCTTCAACAAACAGGACTGTAGAGCTAGAAGGATTATTCTTGATGCGGTTAAAGATCACATTATCCCTCACATTTCAGGTAAGGATAGGGCACATGAGATGTGGACAGCCTTAACCAGCCTATATGAGAGTTCTAATGAGAACAGGAAAATGGTTCTCAGAGAAAAACTCAAGAGCATAAAGATGAATGGGGGTGAGGGAGTCACAGCTTACCTTACTAGGATTTCTGCAGTTCGGGATGAACTTGCAGCGGTTGGGGAGAAGGTTGCCCCTACAGAGCTTGTCCGCACCGCGGTGAATGGGGCTTCAAAGTCCTGGGGTGCTTTTGTGCAAGCTATAGTGGGCAGAGAGAACCTACCTGACTGGGAGAGGCTTTGGGATGACTTTGTGCAGGAGGAGACCAGGAGAGGTCTTATAGAGGGTAGTACTTCTCAGAGAGGGGCTGATGATGAGGATGTGGCTTTGGCAGCCAAGGGTAAGAAGAAGAAGGGTGGGGCCAAACAGCACCAGCAGCAGCAGCAAAGTGGGCAGAAGAAGGACTTGAGTAAAATCAAGTGTTATGCTTGTCAGGCGTTTGGGCACTATGCCTCACAGTGTCCAAGCAAGAAGAAGAAGAAGGGACAGGGACAACAGACTGCAGCCTCAGCAGAGGTTGATGAGTTTAGTGTTGCATTTCAGAGGGAGTTTTCCCTTTATGCTGGACAGATGGAGAGAGAGAGTCTCTTTAGCCACCAGCATAGATATGGATATAGACAGTGAGCATTCTTTGTTGGCAAGACATCAGGGGGGTCCATCCACCTCTTCTACTTGGTACATTGACAGTGGATCCTCGAGCCACATGACTGGAGCTCGAGGGGTGTTCTCAGAGTTATCTGACACAGAGATGTGGAGGTTGTCCTTGGAGACAACACCGTTGTGAGAGCTGTTGGTCGGGGGACCATCACATTTCAGAGGGAGTCAATGAGTCCCATGACTCTGCAGGATGTGTTGTATGTCCCTGGGCTGAAAAAGAACCTTGTATCAGTTTCCACTATTGAGGACAGGGGTCTTGGGGTGTGCTTTTCAGATGGGAGAGTACAGGTGTATCCCAAGGCCACAAGCATGTCCAGTGCCATGGATATTGGAGTTAGGTGTGGAAAGTTGTACAAGCTATTGTTTCAGCCATAGTGTGCCTTAGCACATAGCAGTAGCAGTGAGCTATGCGAGCTCTGGCATCGGAGGATGGCCCACCTTCATCACCCAGCTCTTAGATTGTTGAGGAGCATGGTTACAGGTTTACCAGAGTTCAACACTGAGCAGGGAGATGTGTGCAGGGGGTGTGCTTTGGGAAAGTACACCAAGATTGTTTTTCCGAGCCGTGACACGAGAGCTGCCGGGGTGCTTGATCTTATCCATACTGATATATGCGGTCCCATGTCATCACGGTCTTTGACAGGCTTCGAGTACTATATCAGCTTTATTGATGACTACTCCAGGAAGACCTGGATCTACTTCTTGAGGAGCAAGAAGTCCGAGCTTGTGTTGAGAGTCTTCCAAGGGTT